>KE159341.1:4273-31929 GCA_000411055.1 Leavenworthia alabamica
AGAGTATGAAGACAATGACCCCTCAAACTTAAAGTGAAACTCATAGCCAAACTCTTGAAGGTAGAATAATCTATGGAGTAACCTGTTGTATAAGATTTATCTGATCTTAGCACATTATGTCAATACCAACATAGTTGGATTGTCTGAGATCACTAAATCCACACTGCTTAGGATTGTATCATGCTCAATTGCTATAATATGGTTCTAGAATTTTCCTTTACTTTGATGAGATTAAACTAAAATCTTACTAACTTTTGAAGACAGCTACCACCTAGTTCCAATAAAACTTGAGTTCATTTCATGAATCCTTGTCTATATATTATCAAATATTAAGCCAAAGCTAAACATTACATGAACGTGACAGTCTAGTTCTGTTTAGGCTCAAAACGCCAGAGATCAACAGCAATATCAACCTCTTTTCGCTTGTGGAACTTGTATAGTTTTGGTAAATCATAGCGGAGCTGCAAGTGGAACAACAATATGAACAAAACAAAATTAGAATGTTCAAACACATTCACAATCAGAGTTTTCAAATCTTCAAACCTCACAAAGAACTTCAGCACTTTTGGCATTGAAATCACGCAAAGCCGCCTTTTTAATGTACTGCAAGAAGATAAAGGTAAGTTACTAACAAACTATATCTACTTCAGGAAGAAGAAAATTTAGCTTACTTCTCTGGTCGATGTTTTATGCAATGAATAAACTGCTTTTGAGGCCACCTGTATAATAACAATATCCAATGTAAAAAATCATATACTCGAATAACACGAAATTCAGATTTCTTCTGTGTTTTTTTTGTTACCTTCATTGCTGCAGAGAGAAACTCCATGTCAACTCCTTTCTTTCGTGTTCCAAAAGGAGGATTCATTACAACTGTATCTACAATCTGGTCTAAAACAATTCACAAGAGACACAAATACATTACCAGATGATTCTTTATGTTTATTTGTTGAATGAATTGATATGAAAGGAGAGATTGTACCTCTTAACTCTAACTTTGTAACATCACATTGAGCGAAATCTATATCCAACTAAGAAACTAACCAGATTATAACATCCAAATGAAGACTCATTTAAGAATTTAGAAGAGTTAAAAAACAACCTCAAGTTCCTCTGCATTTAGTGTTGCTGTTTCAAGAGATTGAGAGTCGATGTCAAATCCAATCACATACCTTTATTGAAGCAGAATACAGAGAGATCACTAACTAAGAGAAAATGAAATAGATGGTTTGGTGTGTTGAGAGAAGAAGAGAGCTAATTTAAACTCACGATGCATCTAGAAGAGCAGCAGCACTACTTAAAGTACCACATCCACAGCCAAAATCAGCAACAACTTTATCAGTTATGTCTCCATATGAATTCTCTGCCTAAACAAGGATACAGATTCAACACAACCTAAGCTTGAGGCTTCTTCAAGAATAAGATCAAAGCCAAGTATACTTCCCAAATAAACAATTCATACTACATAAATCTGACAACCACACACACATTGAAATCATTACTAGACTGCTATGAATCGCTCTCCACTCAAACCCAATTAAACATAAAAGTCAAGCAAAACGCAGAGCGAGATCATTATTACGAAAGACCCAATTCACCGGAAAGAAACATTAACATGTAAAAAAACAAGTAATAAACTTTAGGTCAGAGGAAGAAGTGATTTTTACAGTGAAAAGCATACGAGAAGCAATGTGAGGTCCAGTTGGGTATTGCTCCAATTCCACCTGCAACACACACACACTAAATCAAATAGAGTTTGGTTGATAAAATCAGAAACATGAACAAGAAGACTTAATTTTTATTCACAAAGACATAAGCTTTTCGCGTACTTTAGGATTACAGAACTGTTCAAGACCACCCAACAAGCCTTCTAATTGCTTAAGCTTCATCTTCTTCTCCAGCGCTGGCTTCAGAATACTGAAGAATTCACAAAGCAGCAACTTAAATTAATATCGTCGAGATTAAAAATGAAATAAAATAAGAAGACTCAAAGCCTCAAAATATAAGGCCCATTGGGCTTTCTTTAGTTTTCAATTTTAAGAGTTAAAACCCATATCACCCTTGAGGTTTCTTCTTCTTCTTCTTCTTCTCTGTGAGTATCGTCTGAGGAAAAAAAATGTGTCCTCGAGCTGCTCAAACATGCGAAATCTGCAAGAAAATTGTATCTAAATACAAGTGCCCTTCTTGTCTTGTTCCTTAGTGAGTTTTCTTCATTAATCACTGTTAAAAAATTTTAAGCTTTTGTGCTGCGTTAAGTCATTGGTCTTGTTTCTTACTTCGTTCAATCGCTGTTGCTTGCAGCTGCTCATTGGGTTGTTTCAAAAAGCACAAAGGTTAGGTCTTTTCGTCTCCTCTCTGAACTTTTTTCTGGAATCTCATTGATGTTAATTTTGAACTGAGACCTAAAATGTTCGACTAAGAGTGTCTGTCTATTTTTTTTATGTAGCTTTAACCTCGTGATCCTTGAATGACTAATTTCATTAGATTCATCTGTTAGGTTTATGTTAATAACTTAATATGGTTCTAAGTAAGTAATATAACCAATAATGCAGAGACTCCATGTGCTAAACCTTCTGGTCCTTCTACAACCGAGGAAAAGCCAGGTTAGTTTTTTTGATTAGTTATTTAGTATTTCTTTGTTTGGTTTTGCATTTATGTGATGATTTTATTTGCTAAGTTGTTCAGTGTGAATCATGGTCTGAGTCTTTCTCTGGTTTTGTAACAGCTTCTTCAGCAAAGGAAGTCCCGGTTGAAATACCTGTACATTTTGAGGAAGCAGATGATACACAGCTCAAATCTAGTGGTACGATTCTTCCAAAATTTAGTCTCGTTTTGATTCATGGGATGATGTTCATAATCTGTTTTTGTGGCTCCGTCTCCAGCAATGGAAGGTTTGGTGGCAAGGCAGATAAGTGTAGAGGACGAAAAGTATGTGTTAGAGAAGTCAGAGTTCAAGGCTATTGGTAATCTTCGTCTAACTTTCTCTCATATATAGTAATTGGCAAGTTTCGATACCTTTTCTCAAGTAATCGGATAATAAATTGTTCGAACAAAACTATAGCTTCGTAGGTCATTTGTAAATCCGGAAACTTTTTGCAGCTTCTTCTAGTGAAATCCGAGAAGCTCTAAAGGATGAAGCACTTCAGAAACTCATCTGCAGTATTGATAGTTCGTCCAACCCTTCAATGGTAAGCTCATCTACTTCATCATTCTTTACTCAAATATTTAATCTTTTTGCTGTTATTTAGGAAAGATTTGACGAAACTATATGTTGATATATCAGGAACTCCATGAAGCGATGGGAATAGAAGCCTTCAGGGAATTCACAGACAAGGTGCTGTTATTAAAGCCTCAATCTTTTTTTCACGAATTTGCAATAAACCATGACCAGCAAAAGAGTCTGTGCTTAGTTTCTTGGTTTGTTATTTTCAGATTCTATCAACTATATCCATGAGTAAATTGACAGAGCAGTGATCCTAGTCGTTTCAGAACATGGTTCTTAAAGTAGGTAGTTACAAGAAACTATGACAAACCTTGGTGCAGCGAGGAATGAGTTCTTGCAGAGTCATCATCTTCTCGTTGATTTTTATCTCCTCTGTTAAAACAAGTTCGATTAAACAGAAAAAGATATGAAACAGAGAATCTTGAAAGTTGTCAAGGAAAATGTAAGAACCCTTTCGGAGTGATTATGCATTTATGCATTTATGCATTTCTGCAACTCGTGAACTCTTACTCAATGTCAAACCCCGAGCTTCTTCAGTTCCCTGTACGCCACGTAACAAAACAAAAAAAAATAAAGTTAACACAGTAAACACAAGTACAGATCAAGTAACTAACCTTCGTCGACATGTTGAGTACTTTAACATATCAAAGCTCATACTTACCATGATTTCAGCAGTGGTTTCTTCCCTAAGCATCGAGAAGTTCATATAAATTTCTGTGGCTCCGTCATTGGCCCCGTGTTATAATCTGACCGTAGGGAGCATTGAGTGGTTGTGGACCTGTGGTGGTTAACAAACTCAGATTGTAAAGATAAAATGAATCTGTGAATTGAAATGTATTTCTCGTAATCAATATGTACAGCATAGTTTCTTTATATACAAAATATATTAGATGCTAACATAAGCTTATAAATGTGCTATCTTGCACCTAACGCTAAACTACACTATACAGAGTATTTACAATATGATGTATGAGTAAAATACTCATAATACGCCCCCTCAAGTCTTTGAATCCTGAATCAGATGTGGTGAAGGAGAACAAAGACTTGAAACACCCAATCGATTAAGCAGAGACTGAAAAGGACCTCTATGCAAAGGCTTTGTCAATATATCAGCCAATTGATTCTCTGAGCTAACATGAAGTGCCCTGATTGTACCATCTTTAATCAAATCACGTATAACATGACAATCAAGCTCAACATGTTTTGTACGTTCATGAAAGACTGGATTTGTAGCTAAATATATAGCTGACTTATTATCACAAAACAGTTTGGCATTGCTAACCAAAGGTATCCTAAAATCAGCAAGTAACTGGTTAATCCAAATGATCTCCTTAGTAACATCTGCTAAACTTCTATATTCTGCCTCAGTACTACTTCTACTAACTACCTGTTGCTTCTTTGATTTCCAACTAATAAGAGAAGTACCAAGGTAAACAGAATAACCTGAAACAGAACGTCGTGTATCCGGGCAGGATCCCCAATCAGCATCAGCAAAGGCATTGACACATAATTCTGTATCAGCAGAGTAGAAAAGACCTTGACCAGGACTCCCTTTAATGTATTTGAGAACCCGATGTGCTGCCTGTAGATGTACATCTGTCGGAAACTGAAGAAATTGACTCAACTTATGAACTGCAAAGGTAATATCAGGCCTGGTGATTGTGAGATACAGTAACCTGCCAATAAGTTCTCTGTATGGTGTTGGAGAATCAAGAACAGTGCCAGTATCTTTACTCAAGTGTATATAAGGATCCATTGGTATAGTACTTGGTTTACAAGCCAAAAGACCTGTATCTTCCAATAAGTCCAGTGCATACTTCCTTTGACATACATGTATACCTTTGGATGTGTGAGCAATTTCAAGACCAAGAAAAAAACGAAGTTGTCCCAAATCTTTAATCTTAAATGCTGCAGCCAAAACATCTTTAAGATCAGCCAGGTCAGTAGGATTATTACTAGCAATAGCAATATCATCAACATAAACCAAAAGAGCTATAAACCTAGTAGCCGTAAATTTGAGAAACAATGTGGTGTCTGCTTTGGATTGAATGAAACCATTTTTCAATAGAACCTGAGTAATAAGCTGATTCCATGATCGAGAAGCTTGTTTCAAGCCATAAATCGACTTATGTAATCTGCAAACAGGATTAGGAGGTAAAACTTCACCTGGAGCTGGAGTATAGCCTTGAGGAAGACTCATGTAAATCTCTTCTTCTAGTTCACTATGCAAAAAGGCATTAGATACATCCATTTGTGAAAGCTCTCAGCCTTGTTTTGCAGCAAGTCCAAGCATAAGTTTGACACTTGCTAGTTTAGCAACTGGAGAGAAAGTTTCATTAAAATCGACTCCCTCTTGTTGTGTAAAACCCTTAGCAACCAGTCTTGCTTTAAACCTTTCAATTGTACCATCAGAGTGATACTTGATTGTGAAGACCCATTTACAACCAACTATATTCTTTCCAGGAGGCAGAGAACAAATACTCCATGTTCTGTTTTGCTCCATAGCATGGAGCTCCTCACCAAAAGCATCCCTCCATCTCTTATCAAGTAAGGCTTGTTTAAATGTTTTGGGCTCAGTTTCATGAGAATAGGATAAAAGAGAAGCACAAAAGGGTGCAGTAAATTTATTGTAGGAGAGAACAGATGATATTGGGTAAGGAGTAGTATGAGAATCTGGTAAAGAAGGAAGTTGTTGAATAAGAGCACAATGATAGTCTGATAAATAACTAGGAGTTTTAGTCTGTCTCTTAGGCCTATCATTATGAGTAGAAACTATCCTAGTGTCCGGTAAGACTGAAGCATGAGCCTGAGGATCTATAATAGGTGACAATTCAGGAGCAGCAGACTGTTCTAAGACCCTAGATCTAGATGAAGATGCTATGTCTAATGTAGGTGTAGTAGATGAAGATGGACCAGAATCTAATGAAGCATGTCTTACAGGTGAAGATGATGTAACAGGATTATTAGGCAACAGAGATGCATCATGTAATGGAGGTATATATGCAGGAGGCAAAGACATAGAATTATGAAGATCTGGAACAGGCATAGGTAATGTAAGTTGTGAAAAGAAATCATGATCTGTAGTAAGAGATGATTTATATGGAAATATGTTTTCATGAAAAACAATGTTTCTTGAAATGGTGATCACATGAGTATCTATATCTAAAACTTTGTATCCTTTATAACCTATAGGATAACCTAAGAAAACACATGGTTTGGCTCTAGCTGTAAATTTTTTTCTATCCTTCTCTAAAGTACTTATATAGCATAAGCATCCAAAAGATTTTAATTGAGAATATTCAGGAGGTTTGCCTAAAAGTTTTTCATATGGTGTTAAATTGTTAAGCAATGGAGAAGGTGTTCTATTTATTAAAAAAGATGATGTATGAATACAATCAGTCCAATAGGCTAAAGGAATATTAGATTGGAACAAAAGAGCTCTAGCCACATTCAATAGGTGTTGATGTTTTCTTTCAACCACAGAATTTTGTTGTGGCGTATATGGACAAGAAAAGTAATGCATTATACCATATTTCTTAATCAGATCAAGGAAAACTAATTCAGGTGCATTATCACTTCTAATTGCTTTAATCTGAACTTTATATTGAATAAGAACATGTACAACAAATTCAGGAAAGATCTTTGAAACTTCACTTTTATATTTCATCATGTATACCCATGTAACTCTTGTATAGTCATCAACAATAGTAAGAAAGTATTTATGACCATCAATAGACTCTATCTTATACGGACCCCATATGTCTATATGAACTAAGTCAAAAGGATGAGAAGCTACATGATTATGAAAAGGAAAAGATAAACGTCATTGTTTAGCTAGAGGATATACAAGACAATGACTATTTCCTAGCAGACTCGATTTATTTATAGACAAAGTCTCAGATAAAACCTGTAACTTGGCAGATGATGGATGACCTAGGCGTTGGTGCCAAAGATTAACATCAGCTGACAAGGATCCAATGAAATGTGAAGAGTCTGGAGATGATGATAAGGAATGAGCATCCAAAATATAGAGATTATTGATAAGGCTATCCTTCCCAATCATCAATTCCGGAGAAGACCCCTGAATCAAACAGTAACTTGGATAGAAATGAGCTGAGCAATGATTATAATGCAATAGACTACTGACACTAAGAAGATTAAAATGAAAAGATGCAACATGTAGTACATCATGAAGAACCAGAGAATCAGAAAGTCTAATGTTCCCTATATGTGTTATAGATAATGTAGTTCCATTTGGTAATGCGACAGTAATACCAGACACTATTCTATATCTGTAAAGATTGAAAGGTTACTACAAACATGACTAGTAGCCCCACTATCAATTATCCATGAACCAGGTGGTAAAGAAGATTGTAAAGAAGAAAAACAGAGATGTTGAAAGGTAAGTGTTTGGTTGTTATAATGAATATTTGAAGATAGGTTGATGAATTTACCAGATGAAGATTGAATTGCCATAACACCTTGATCAGAAATGGAAGATTGTCCAGGAGGGGCTGAAGGCTCTGGAACTCGAACATGTGCATTTAACTGCTGTAATAATGCCTGAATTTGTGTTTGAGACATCTGTCCAATCTCCAAACTTGTTGTTTCTGAAGAAGAAATAGGTACAGAAGAAGAAGTATTCAGTCCTTGATAACAAGGAGTTGGAGCAGAAAACACATTTGCAACAGATCTTGGAGCAGAAGTAACACTTGATGGAGCAGGAAATTGTGGCCGTGGATTCTGAAATGGATTCCTGTGAGTGAAGTTCTGTTGACCAGGATTACTAGGATGTTGTTGATTCTGTTTGTAACCTGGTGGAAATCCATGAACTTTATAACATTTTTGCACTGTGTGGCCTAGCTTACCACAAAATGTACATACTGGTCTATTTCCTTTTGGTCTGTAGGTGTTGTATGCTGCTACATACTCTGGTGGAATAGCTTGAGGGTCATACACCTGATTGTCATAATATCCATCAGTATAACTAGTGGCTTGAAAAGCTATACTGTCAGATTTAACAGTAGGTTTAACTACTCTTTGCCTCTCATCTTGTGCAACAATGTTATAAGTTTCCTCAATACTTGGAATAGGCTTCAACATAAGAATGTGTCGTCGAGTCTGTTCATAACCTTCATTGAGTCCCATAAGAAACTTGGTAACTCTACTTCGTTCTTGTAATTTTTCCCAAAGAACAGCTGCATTACACTCACAATGACCACAAGTACATACAGGAAGTTCAATATAGTTCTTATATTCTTCCCATAGAGTAATAAGTTCTGTATAGTAAGCACTAACATCAAGATGACCTTGTTGAATACTACTTAGCCTCTGTTCTATTTCATATACACGAAGAGTATCATCCTGTTTAAAACGACTTAAAAGATTGTTCCATATCCCATGAGCAGTAGATATAAAAATAAGACTCTGACCTATCTTCTTGGATACATAATTCATTAACCAAGTCGCTACCATATCATTACACCTAGACCAAGAACCAGATTCAGGATGATCAAGAGGAGGTTTAAGAACTGTACCATCAATGAAACCAAGTTTGTTTCGCACATTCAAGGCCATACGAATTGATCTTTTCCATGAATGAAAGTCTGCACCGGAACTAAGACGATCAGTAACCAATTGAAGTCCAGCATGATCTGAACTATGAAGAAAAAATGGATTATCATAGTGATCAGTGACTGAATTCGGCGGAATATATGTTGCATTAACAAATGGTGGCGGATTGAAATTTGATCCCATATTTGATTAGAAATCGATGTAAGATGGAAGAGATTGCGCCGATGAGATAGAAAAAGAGAAATCGAACGCAATTAGGTCAAAGAAAAGGAAAATTAAAACTCAGAACAAAATCGCAGATACAAGATGAAGTATCGCGATGAAGATGCAACATAGATTCAACAAAAAAGAGAGAAAAAATTCGCGAAAAATCTAAAATCGAGAAGAACTCATGAAGAATAACAAGAAATTGAAACTACTAATCAAAAGTAACAAGATCGGTGAAGCTCTGATACCATAACAAACTCAGATTGTAAAGATAAAATGAATCTGTGAATTGAAATGTATTTCTCGTAATCAATATGTACAGCATAGTTTCTTTATATACAAAATATATTAGATGCTAACATAAGCTTATAAATGTGCTATCTTGCACCTAACGCTAAACTACACTATACAGAGTATTTACAATATGATGTATGAGTAAAACACTCATAATAGTGGTGTTAGAGAGACAGAACTTTGCGGGTGAGTAATCGGAGTAGAGGCGACACTAGAGCATAAGTAATGGCGGTTAGGATGGTGAAACCAAGATGCCATTTCGTCTTGCAGGGTTCTACTGTAACTTGTATAATCACTCCAAAAAGGGTCATATCTACTATTTGCTTAGCGTCGTTGGTCATTTTTTGCTTAAGATACTTTAAAAAAAGAGTTATACAAACAAAATATTCAGTTATAGTCACTGACATGTACTTTTGCTAAGTCACTGTGTGTTTTAATTAGTCCAACTGTCCAACATATGGTCACCGTGGCATAGAGTAAGGACCTCAATTGCTATAGCAGCATCGAGAAAACTAAGGCGTGAAGCTGTCGTGGATGCACGAACATCTCCTAGATACCGGAATATGACATTTACAGAAACAGGACAAACATACAAAAAAGAACTAAAAAGACCAAATTTAACATTAAACAAATAGACTCTGACATGTTAGCTCTCTTGTTCTCTTCAATATATTAACCTTTTGGTTGGTTTCCCTGATCATCAGGTTCCTTGCTACTACTTGCTTGGCTGAAACTCAACTGTGATGTTGTTTGAGTCTATTACATAAAACGGATCTTGTGAGTATCACCCATTCCTAGGAACAGAGAAATAGACATAATTGAATATTAGGAAAGAATTACCTGCAATGGAGGAGGAGGAGGAGGTTGTTGCATCTGAGGGCGACCAGGAAACTGGCTATAGGGATCAATGTAAGCTGGAAACTGAGGTTGGCTCGACACCAGGCTTGGTTGCGAACTTGGTAAATGGATTCTAGATGGATGAACACAGAAAGGGTAGCGCGGTGCTGGATATGATTGACCGACACCAGCCATTTGAGCCTGCCTTGGAAACGATGCCCCGGGGAAAGGCACAAATGAAGGCCGATTCATACCCGTCATCCTCATGGGCATGAATGGTTGCATATTTGGTGGATACATCATTGGCATCATACGAGTTCCTGTTGACATCATCTTGCATAACATCATCGATTCATATATCAATACGTCAATCATGATCTGAAGATAGTAAAAACTAGGAAAGCAAAACTAAGGACCAAGACTTCCAAAAACAGAGCCAAATAAAAGGAATCAGCTATTAGGCAATCCCATCTAAACGAAGTACCATTGTTTTGACGTAGACATTTATAAGATTTGCATTATCTCCCATGTAAGTTTCTAACCGTTCCAACAAGATGAATCTGCAGACATCAAATCTTAAAGGGGCAGTTTAGGCACCAATATGTGCGGAGACACTGATTGATTAACAAAACAAAAACTCTATTAACCCTATCCAATTCAGATTCATCTTCCATAATGACTTTCAGCAGCTCTTTTTTGGTTGTCTTTTGATGTAATACATGTTCTGTTTTCATACCTGTAATTGGCTCTGTAGCCATTTCACGTACTCGATAGCATCATCCAGCATTGAAGCTTTATCAGTCTGATCAGAGTAGAAGCAGAACAAACTCGAGTCAGAACCAACCTTCATATATATTAATGAATCAAGCTTAAATTAAGAAACTGCGATAGACCTTAGTGCAGTGAGGAATGAGTTCTTGCAGACTCTTCATCTTCTCGTTGATCTTCTCTCTACGTCTCTGTTAAAACAAGTTTGACCAAAAAAAAGATGAAACAGAGAGTCAATTGTGTTCAAACAGAGAATCTTGAAAACACTGTAGGAAATGTCAATACCCTTTCGGAGAGATTATGCATTTCTGCAGCTCGTGACCTCTTTCTAGCTGTTGAACTACGCGCTTCTTCAGTTTCCTGTACGCCACAAAAAAAAAAAATTAAAAAAGAAAAAAACAATTTAAATAAAATAAAATAAAGACAAAAATAATTTTTTTTTTTAAAATACAAAAAAAAACGAGAGCATTGACTGCTAAGATGCACGGGTCAAGTGATACACGTGTCGACATGTCTGCGTAGTTTAAGTTATCAGACTTCTGACTCACCTGGACTTCAACAACGGTTTCATCTCTCTCCTTTCGTTTCCTGTCATCAGTAGTTTCCGTCTCTGACCCTGGTTCTATCTGAATCATCTCTGTTTCGTCCTTTGATACCTCTGAAGATGGTGTTCCGGCGATAGACATTGGTTGTATCTGAATCCGCTCTGTTTCGAACTTTGGGACCTCAAAAGAAGGTGTTCCGACAATGGCCACGGCTTTGTCTTTCCGACCAAGACCGGGAACTACAAAAGTGCTCGACACTGTGGCTGGTGTTACACATGATTCAGTGCCCGAAGACGACGGTATGACTCTGGAACCTAACTGCAAAGTTTCTCTCGCCACCGGAATCAACGGTACAGCTTCAACTCTACCACCTGTTAATATATTCTCTCTTAGCCTTAAGAAGTTCATAAAATTCTCGACCCTTCTCCCGGAAACAACCGGACGGTAAGAAGAATCGGNGAGCGGAAGGAGTAGTCTGTGTCTGGCTACTTCGAACGACTTGGCCTCTCTTCCATAAGAGCTCCACGATATCATCTTCAGCCCTAACAAAACTCAAATTTTAACCATCAAATTGCAGAAACTAACAAGAGAAGGAAAAAAAGTTGAAAAAGAACATTACATGATGGATTCTCTGGTAAAATCAAGGAGGAACAAGAAGAAGTAGAATAAAAATAAGAAAAATTGGTGAAATCATCGTTGGTTTCAAAGTCGGGAACAGAAATGATTCAGATCGTCCCTGATTTATATCTCGAGGCATAAAGAACCCAAAAAACTATGACTTGTACATAAACTGTCATCTGAAAAAGAAAAAAAACTAAACAATTGAATTATTAAAATAAGAAAAGAAAAAAAGAGAACATATTTTGTCGGGTTTAGACAGAAAGCTCCAAAAAACAATCTAGAGAGCAGAAAAAACTGAATTTTGTTATAATGTTGAGTTTGGCCTATAGTGATGTGTTCTTACTTACTTCTATTAATTTCTTTTTTCGGAACTTCGTGTTAGATAAGCTCACTCCTGGAACCAGAATTGACTATCTGTCTATGTACAATGACGTTTTAAATATTTTCGTTAGTATTTCCAATGACATCATCACATTCCATGTACGTTATTTTGTCATTACTCTTCTCTACTTGGGTTCGTACATGCTATTTATTATATAATATTCCCTTTTTAAGTAAACTCAATGACATCATCACTCTCCGTGTACGTTTTGTTATACTATACTATTACTCCCTTTTAATATATTTTCAGTGACATCATCACTCTCCATGTACGTTCTTTTGTTAGGTTCGTACATGGAATTTGTTATATACTAAGAACATTGTATTAATGATTTGGTTTAGTTTAGTGTATGTAGTAAATGTTTATGTTGTCGGCCAATCTACTTAGGACAAAGCAAAGCGGTTCGAATTTAAAGAAAAGGAAAATGAATGCAAAACAATTTCAATCGGTTAGAAAAGTATTGTTGTATCCAAGTGTAGATCCATTGTACTTCGGCTAGGATGACTTATACTCTATGTTCTGTTAAACAACCACATGTTATGGAACACTTGGACATAACCAGAATATTTTTGTTCCCCATAAAACAACATTTTACTACTATATATTACATGATTAAACACAAATTTATGAATTCAAAGCATTAAATTACATTTATCTCATATTTTATCATTTGAGATGAATTTATTAGTTTGATAAAAAAAATGAATGTGTTCATAAAATCATTGAACTTGTTCAAATAGAAAAATTGAACAAATGCAAAAAATACAAAAGAAATTGTTCAACTAAAAATATTTTCATGTTTTTATTCAACTTATTCATATGCATACTTAACTCATACCATCATCATGATCACCTTTGAAATAGTTGTACCCTTTGCATCACTTGAAGGTCTCCTCTCTTCATGATGAGCTTCATTATGTACCGAGCTATATATATATATTGCCCAATATTTAGTTATCTCAACAGCATTAGCTACATGTCTACATGATTTGGATATGCTTCATTAGCACAATGGCATCGATCCAAAAGGGCCGACAATGCGACCAACCCTCCCAAAAAAAGGCAAAATGCAACATGCCCAAGCGGCTAACCGGCATGAAAGACTTTAAAAATACGTGCACCAGTACACACAGCTTCTTCCGAATTTTTATAAGACATAATATTTTACACTGGCATGAATCTCAAGAGTCCAGTTCTCTCATCATCCATCTCCAAAATTCAGGACATCTTAACGTTAATATAAAAATACGTTTTCGTCAAACAGATGTAAAACTATTTTTTTATAATAGTCTACTGAATTTATAGTAGATTCAATCAAACATATACTCATTCCTTTTTATAATATAAGATGTTTAGATAAAATCTGATATATTAAAACAATTTAGCTAATCATAAAAATTCTGAAAATTACTATTGGTCGCAATATTCAATGAAATAAAAAATTATATAGAAATGTAAAACAAAAGTAACATATTTTTTGGGTATAATATTACTTTATTATTATTATTTATGTGTACAAAATTTTGTTAAAAAAATGATAATTATCAAAGAGAGAAAAGAAAACATTAAAGAGTATAAAATATTAGGGAATACCTTACAATTGTCTATTAAACAAACAAAACAAAAAAAAAACAAACAAAATACCATTTAAATTTTAGCGTACTACAAAGCTTCGGATTCTCTCTTATCTGTTAAAACAGCTTTATTTGTTTTTTCCGAAGTCTGTCATCATCCTTACCAGTTTCCCCGAGATCAGTAAATTTATTTTGGTATTTTGATCCTCTCCGCCGATATCGAATAATCTCGTGGTTTGAAAATGCGACATAATTGTTGCCATGTATCGTTCGCTTCCGTTCTCAAGATCCTTAATTTTCTCCAAGCTTTCATCGGTGTATCAATCATAATCTACTCGATTTGGATGCTTGATCAATATAATCATCATGTTCCCGTGGAACCTCCTCCTTCTCAACCTCCCACGGCTTCATCGCCTGATTCTTATTCGTTCTCTGGTTCAGGACTTGAGATCAACAATGTTTCTGATTCCTTGACGAATCAAATCAGTTTCGTTCTCGGGTCTGCTGTAGATTCTGATTTTAACCTCCGTTCGCTCGATCTTCCTGCTCCATGGTATATATAAAGTTTCCATTTTTAGGGTTATCAGTTAATACTTAAATTTCACCTCTAAATGACTTTTTGTGATTTATCAATCAATGGTTGAAAGAAACTAATTATAAAAAGGGCAATGCTTACACTGGGATTAAGCTTAAGACACAAGTTTAATGCTTGAAAGAATATTCAAATTTATTGATTTGGTTGGGTTGTAAAATTCCATGCAGGTTCATTTACTCTTTCATGGCGATTGGTATTTTGGTCTGCATTGTCACTTTCATAGGTTTCATTGCAGCTGAAGCCATCAATGGATGTTGCTTGTGTTTCGTATCCTTCTATTTATACTTTTATATGCTTAATGTTTTGTGATGTTTTAGTCCTTGTTTCCTTAACAAGTCTTAGTACTCTATTCTAAAAACCCTTGTAATCATACTTGAAGCAACTCTAGTTGGATTCATAGCTATTGATCGTCATTGGGAAAAGGTGGGTGAGACATTATTTCTTTACATTTGAGGGCTTGTGTGTTGTGTTAACTGGTCTAGAGACTCGTGTGTATGTAGGATCTTCCTTATGATCCAACTGGAGAACTCAATAGCCTTCGAGCTTTCATTCAACAAAACATCAATATTTGCAAATGGGTTGGAGTTGTTGTGGTAGCTATTCAGGTAAACTTACATTGAGTTATTTCATGATTATATTATGTTTTTGTATTCATTCATACATGAGTTGGTGTTTTAGTTACTGTCATTGCTACTGGCTATGATTTTGAGAGCTATGGTTTCTCCAAGCCAATCAGAACTTGATGATGAAGATGATTATGAGAATCCAATGAGGAGAGCAAGAGAGAATCTTCTTGTTCCACAGGCAAATCAGACATCATCAGGATCTAGCAGTAATGATAATTGGAGGACTCGAATCAGAGCGAAGGTAAAAAAGAAAAGAACCAAGTTTCTTGATTGATTGAACTGACTACCTAATATTGAAGCTTGTAATTGATTGGTCTTATAACACGTTTTTTTTCTCCTACAGTACGGATTAATCAACGCTCAGAATCAGAGTCCAGTTTAACACGAGACACTAAGTTCTTGTTTGTGGTATCATTCATTAATTTGGTTTTGTTCTTCTCTCTCAATTTTTATCTCCCAAATGTTCCGAGTGTGCATAAGTGTTACACAACTTTGTTACCGTTTGATGTTTTTCTATATCTTAATTTGAAACTCCGTTTAGATCACAGCATAGCTGCTTTCAGTGTGTTTTAGAAATGGGAACCAAGTGGTTATTGCTCTGCTTCAACAAAGGCTGGCTACACAATTTTTTACATTTTTTTATTGAAGGTAGTATAATGTCTCATCTCATCGTGTTAGATCGATGATGGCTTCATCTAGAAGGTCTTGCAACAATCTGCTTTCAATATCAATTCCAAAGTAATCTATTTCAACTTGCAAGTTATGAGTCCATGTCCTCCCTATAATCTCGTCCTTGACTTGACTCTCCGTAGCCAAACTGTTTGCATCCATGTACTCTCCTGTGTCAAGCTTGCTAGAGTCATTGAAACCCAGTCCATTAATTGGTCCCACACATACTCCACCAGGTCGAAAGGAAGAGAACCATTGCATGTGCATGTAGTCGTTGTTTCTGAAATGACTGAGTTGATGCAGTCGAAAAATGAGCTTACAAACTGATTGATGTTGTCTTTGTTTGCCTTGGTGGATGAACTCCTTGATGTTGTTATTATAATCTTGTTGCGCAACCCTTGCTGAAACCAGCAGCTGTCAAGATCGTTTCTATGAATAGATACCAATATTCATTCTCATGGACTCCCATAGTGTTGTCTGTGAAAGAGTCATCATCCCATGAGAGGATCCGAGCGATTGACCCAATTGGTGGTGACTTGTCGATTAGAGACATTTTCTAATCTATTGAGGATGTATGAAAGCTGAGTACAGAACTATCAATAAGCTCACTAGCTCAGCAACTGGGTAACTAACCTTGAGTTGCCCATAGCTTGGTTGACCCAGAACATTCTGGAATGCTTACACCTTCCTCTTCAAATGGTGGAAACAAAACCGAAACTGGACTAGGCTGCTCCTGATTTTCACTTGTACTCCCACCCGCTTGGGGCTTTTGTGTCGTTACTTCCTCCTGCAAATGAATCAAAATGGCTGCTCATTTGACCAATGACCATGAAAGATCATCCTCGAATAAACTGAAAAAACATTAGAGAATTAGTGGGATACCTCGTCTGGGACTATACTTTGCTCTTGTGATACATCAGGAGGGAGACAATCTCTAGGAATCAAACAATCTTAGCTGTTTTTCCCGGTGATAGTCGCAGAAGAAGGCGTTACTAATTGAGACATACTGCTGTTATGAGATGCATCTCTATTCTCCTTACTTGCTTTCTTATTCTTGAAGAAGAACACGTTCGAGACTTTCCATGACGATTTCAGGTTTCCGGTCTCAGTCAGCTCTCGTGAAGCCTGTGCTTTCGAAGTCCCTAAAACAGATGTTTCTCCGTTGAGTCTAACATCAGAGACTGATTTTGACCTTGCAAGGATATTCAGAGAAGCACTTGCCATTTCCACTTGACTAAGACCACTGGTTATACATGATGTTGACACCCTTGTCTCTGATGCTACTACATTGCTCACTTCCTCTGACCCAGTTGTCACTTTGGTCTCTGAGAGTGCAAGCATTTCCCCTAAAGTGCTTGAGGTTCTTGGAACATGTTTATGACGTTGACTTCTTCCCGGTACAGACATCAACGCCCATCTTTCAGAAAGTGGCTTCTTTGCCTCTCTGCAGACAGATGACTCTGGAGAAAATGAAGCTCGGCTGAAAGAGGAAGGAGAAAAGGGACTTTCAAACCTATTTGGACAGTCCCATGAATGGCTAGAAACTGGTGACATGATCTCAGAATCAGTAAGGTTTCCCACTGGATCTTCATTATCAGACTTGTTAAACGAACTGTCATCATGTAACCATTAGATAGGACATAAGAAGATTGAGTTTCATTCCTGTGGAGACCCCTCAGATTTTCACGAGTAAGTTCTTTTGCCATTTCTTTATTCTCAACACCAAAATATCCCCCACTGTGCAATCCCCTTACTCCCTTAGAGTTGGAGAGCATGGGGATGATGAAACAGTCTTTATATCTAGAGACTTCCCTGGAAGAATATTTCTCGTAGAGTGGCCTATGTATTAACGGTCCGATCACTAAAGTTCAAGTTTTTTGTAAAGTATACGGGTTCTAATACGTTAAAACGAAACCGTGATGGATCGGTCTCGATAACCGAGTATTAGAACGGGTACGTTGAAACCCTCTCCTCTAACCACAAATATTATACATGTTCTAGTAAACATACATATATATATGGACATATAATGATGGTTTTAATTATATGGTATATATATGTGATAAATAAATAATATGAGGGTATGTAAATAAATAATAAATAAATGAATAAAAAACTACTTATTTCTTTGCACCTATATGTGGGAATTAAGAGAGAGAAGAAGGTAGTTTTTTGTGATGATTTTATTAATTATTACATATATAAACAAAAACTTTTAGAAAAGTAAAGTAAGAAAAGACAGAACAATAAAATAAAAACCATAAAAATAATTCCCCTCCATCAAAGGAATTGAGAAAAGTAAAAAGTGTAGAGGAGAAGATCAACGAACATCATCAAGGTTTCTCTATAACAATTCAAGAGCAATGGATCATGGTAAGTTTATTCTCCATTGTTTTTCATTTAAAATGTTTTTCATCACCAAGTCAGAAAGTTGTGGAATTAAATGATCTATCGGTTTTGGGAATTATTTCTGAAATAGAAAATCACTAAAATTTAACTTACATTCCCTAGACTAGACTTCAAGACGACAATAGAGTTGGCTGTACAGGGTGTTCCTTGGTTCCCCATCCAGTTTCATGACTTGATGATTCCAATTTCTTAACCTGCTTGTTCTTCCTCCCTTGAACCACAAATTTTTCAGTTTCAACAGCCTTTGAAGGTCTTAATATTGTGATGCGCTTTACCTCTGAATGAGGAGGAGCATGCTGAAAGTAAGAAAGATGGTGCTGTGATAATGAATTCGATTCCTGTAAAAATTTAACAAATAAATCCCTGTTGGAGCTTAAGAATTCAAGTGCATCATGGAACTCTTTGGATTGGTGAAGGTGTTTTGCTTCAGTGAACTTTTGACGAATAAGAGCCATCTGTTTCTCACTCATACTTTCATCATATCTACCTTTCCTAGGCGAGCTCAGGATCCTTGTGAGGCGACTGTCACATTTCATAGGCAACTTTAAATTCTCTGCTGAGCTCCTGATAGTTTTGGACCTCATTATCCATAGAAGAAGTCATGGATTGACTTGGAGAAGAGTGTGAATAGCTTCTGGATTTGTTTCGCCGTGTAGCAGTCTCAAGATGTAGCTGTGGAAGTGTTTCCAAACCCATCAACTTAGCAACATAAATAGATTGTTTGAACTGGATCAATCTTTAGGAATCCTTGAGATAGAGAAAGAGTGACAAAAGATACAAAACTTAAACCTAACAGGTTCAGGAAAAAGGAAAGACATAGTAGAAGAAGAGAATATTCGTTAAGGCCAAAGTTACTTAACGATCGATGCATTAATATGTATACGAATGAATATTATTTTGAGTTCTTATTGGTAACATGCAGATTGCAGAACTATAACATGACAAAATGATTTTGTGATTATGCAAAGCTTTATCAATTACACAACAACAAAATAAATTCACATGAGTCTAAATCTAATTGTTTTAATGTGCATTCATGACTTGTAGATGATAACAAAACCATTATTCATAAATGATAAATTTTGTGTGAAATTTAGGTACTTTTTAAAAATTCATTATCTAATATAAACTGTCGGGGACTTCGTAGGTGAAGATTCTAAGAAGAGATTCATACGGGTTTAAGAACGTTGGATCAGTGTTAAATGCATTGGACGAGATTGAAGAAGTAAAAGCTTAGATGATAGAATTTGAGAACTCTGTGTAATTGGTTTATTTCTCCTTATTTGTGAATCTCAAGGCGGTTCTCTCGGTTTAACCTTAACTTCCCTCGGTAAACACCTAAATACGCAGCTAGGTACTGGATTGATAGCACAAATCACATTCCCAAATGAAAATTAATACAAAAGTGAAATTTTAGTTTTGAAGTCAAAATCTAACTATACATTTTGTAATTGTATCCCTTAAAGTATTTTATACTCTACCATCCATACCGTCAAGAAGACCGGTCCAGATTCCCTTAACCGGAGGAAGTTGTGCAACGAAGGCTTGCCATGGAGGATAACCCACTCCACTTGCCCTTACACGCCCGTCCAAACGCAGAGACAAATACCTATTAATCCACAACAACTGAGCGTCAAGGATAGTTTAAATTGTTGAACTTTATGCGAAAACACTCAAATTTAGCTCAAGAACCGTTGCAATATTCAGTTTAAACCGGTTTCAAATCAAATGCAAAGAACTACTTACACTGGAGAATCTGAGGAAACACCAGCAAGCTTCTTCTGCTCATATAACCACCTGTTCATGCACAAGATAGAGATCAAGAACAAAGGTAAGTTAGATTCTTTCAAATTGGGTTTCATTCTATATCGAAAGATTATCTTACTTTTCCCAATCCGAAGCAAAAACCGAAGTCACCCGCCACAATTTTCTCCTACTCTGGCTCATTTCTTCATCCGCAATATCAGTCTCGTCAAACTCCAAAACGGGTGTATTCCCATCCGTAGCATAAGCCACCACAACCACACCTCTCTCCACAAGCCCTTGTGTAAACTCTTTACTTCTCTTAAAAGCTTCTTCGATAAAATCCGCAGGACCAGCACAGATCACAAGCCTAGCAATCCCTCTAAGATCACCAACAGAGATAACCTTATTGTTCTCCTCAACCCTCATTTTGAGTTTAGCAAGATTCTCTTCCCTTGAAAGCCTAACCATTTGCGCGTTTTTGGTCTTGTTTTCGCGGAAATAAAGAAATGCAAAGATAGAAGCTGCACCTAAGTCAATGCCTAAACCCTTTAGTATCTCAAGAACTTCACCTGATCTTGCCGGATTGGCTAAGGCACCAATGAGCCTGGAAGTAGCTATTAGTCCTCCTAATGAAGCACTAGCTATGAAAGCGAGGTAGAAGAACATACGGACTGATCTAAACGGAGACAGAACCTCACTACGGATTCTAGCATCAGCACTGAAAAGTGAAAACATAAATAAGTTTTACGCAGTTGTCAATTCAAAGCATCAACCTTTCAAATCAATTTGAGCAATAATGAACAACAACACAGATTGAAGAATCCGAACCAATTTTAAAAAAGGTTAGAAGAAGTTGAATTTTACCTGATTTCGGAAGAGGAAGAAGAGGGTTCGTCTACAGCAAAACACACGGTTTTAAAAGACAAAACTTGTTCCTTTCTAGCTATCGTCAGAGTAGAAAATCTAGAAAAATAATGTCTTTCTCGTTTACGAGAAGAGTATGATTCTTTAGACTGATTAAGAAGAGCTCGTTTGCTCATATGACAGTGGCAGATGTAAACCATCTGAGACGAGACCAAAGTAGCCATTGGTCTGCCTAGCCCTAGTTGCTCTGCAACTTCCCTTGTTTTAGAAGATGACTTCTCCTTTCATTTTGGATCATTCTCTCGGCCTGTGATCCTAAACTTGCCACGCTACTGTTATTTCTGGTATAATATTATTAGCTTCTCTGTTTACCAGTTTTAAGTCTTCTGATTTAACTGTTAATTTTTGGATAAATTGTAAGACTTGAAAGTTGAAACTGTGAATTTCGAGTGGTGATACAAAACAGAGAGATCAAACAAATGACAATACATGATATGTTTTATTTATTAATGAATTAATATTAATTGTATTTAAATATAAGGTTCAATGATCAATGGTAAATTTGTTCGACTTTACAAGCCCCATATGCAAAATCTCTAAAACTAGTTTCACCATCTCCTCAATTCTGACCGTTTTTACCGTTGGCTTCAGCTAACATTAGTTCCAGATCTCCTTTCCTGTTAAGCTTCACTGTATCTGTAGTAGTACAACAATAAGATTATTATGCCAAGAATTGAAGTGGTCATGTCTAACTCTAAGAGAAGTAGAAGAAAGTAAACAAGAGAGGCAAGAGAGGAGAAAGTACCTGTGCAGCCACCAATGTGCTTGCCTCCTGGTCATTAGGACAAAAAGATTAGAAATTGTTATGTATTGACAAACCCGAAAACTATGTTGTTCACTTGTTTTGTCCATATATCTAAAGATTATATCTTTTGCAGCAGAAGGATATAGGGAGAAAAAAGAAGTAAATGAAGAAGATATGATCGATGCAAACAGATTAAACAACTAACTAACCTACGAAAACATTAGGAACAGTGTGTTGCCCTGTAAGCTTTTCCAGTACCTTCTGCAATTGTGGCCCTTGTGGACCTGAAGCGATCCAAAGATGGTTTAGTTATACAGATTTAAGATACAACATAACTGATCATTCACTGTTGTCAAAAAAAAACCCAACTATTTTGATTTTTGACAATAATGGAATCTTTAAACAAGTCTAAATTAGTATTTTGTATATAACACCAAATCCAAATGGAAGCAGTTCTTTCTATCTAAAGTGATGACAGGAACTATAAGTTTATAATCATAACCAAATCAAGCTAAGTTGTAAACATACCAAGTTCATCCAATTCAATAACCAATGGCTGAACTCCAAGTCTCTTGAACAATGTCTTCACTTCCGTACAGTATCTTCAATATACACCAACAATATATATATAAGCTTACAAATTAAGCAAAAGAGTCATAATTTTTGTTGATAAAACTAAACCAAAAACAATAAGATCTGAAGAACAGCAAAACACAATATGTAATTAAGCAAAAAATATCATAGTTAAGATAATGATCTGAGAATCCAAAAAAAATGAAAATTCAAGAGAAGCGAAACGTACGAGCACCAAGTTTTGGAGTAAACAACAACAGTGTTATCAGTAACAGTTTTTATAATCGTCTCCTTCATTCTCGATCCAAAGGAAGAAGACGAAGCAGCTGAAGAAGAAGAGGAAGACAAAGCACGAACAGAACATCTCTGCTTTAGACATCTCTTCGACGGAGATCCGACGGAGTTTCTGATGCCACTTATCAGAGAAAACGAATAAGAAGAAGAAGATGAGCTTAAACAAGGAATCGGATCTATAGACGAAGATGCAAGTTTCAGTGGATTGAATGCTGTGGCTGCCATCGCAAATTCTGGCCCTTAAGCTTCTTTGAGTTCTATTTTTGTCTCCTTACACACTTGTCTCCTCTCTTTTCCATTTTTTATTTTATTATTAAAAAAAACTTAATGGGCCTTTACTATTATAAAATATGGGCTTTTTCTTTTGTACCAAATATAATCTATTTAGTTGTTAGTTTTGGGCCGACTAGGCTTTATTAAAGTTTAATATGTTACCACAGAAAAAAAAAAACATCTTAAACGAATCAAGATGCTAAATCTTGGTGTTGCATTTATGAGCTGAATCTGTTGTGTCTATAATTTCTTAATGATCATTATTATGGATTTTATTTTACATAGGGAATTTAGTGTTAAATGACAGAACTTGCTAAGAGGCTATAGCAAAATTAGAAAAAAAGAAAATGTGATTTTGGGATACAACTCATCAATGGACCTACCTTGATAAGATCATGTGGGGGACTTAAGACTAGTTGTAACGTCATGGGTTCGAATTATTTCATTGTTTCTCGATTTGTTTTTGTCAATATCCCACCAACATTTTCTTCATTCATTTATAGCCCGAATCTTTGTTGCATCGACATATTAATAATATGTATATATGAACACATAATGGATATATACATGATATATATTAAATATTATATTATATATGTACCATAATGGATATATACATTATATATTAAATATTATTTATATATACCCCCTTTTTTATAAAACTGTTTGAAAGAATTGGCAAGTACTCTCACCTGTTCAAATTGCTTGTGTTGTCCGTATCCATTCATGTGTTTTAATTATTGACTTAAATCTAATGTACTTGTATTTGAACAAATTAATATATATATATATATATCTGATTAAATCTATCAAATTTCGGACATTCTATAAAATCAATGCTTGTATTTTCCTTATTTATAAGAAATATAGTTTACATATAAATATCAAATTTCTGAAAATTACGTGCTTTAAGAATATTAATATAATTAAATTTATGTGTTAAATAAACATCTAAAGTTTAGAAGGATATGATATAGTATATGTACCTACCAATGATTGAATCCAGTACATTTGAATCATTACTCTTTACATATACCTTTTTATATTAAATAACTAAAACTTGGGAAACTATATATAGAAATAAAGCTAAACAATTTATAAGAACATCCCCTTGATAAACTTGTTTGACCAATACTTACTTGTCTGAGTAGTGTATACTCTTATAACGTACACTGTCTTATGTTGTTGTCCCATACAACTCCTAAACGTCGGGCTTGGAAAGATGAGTTACTAAAGTTAAACTTTCAAAAAAAAGTGCATGGTAAATATTAAATTGTTCGTTGGTTTCTTCTTTCTTGTGTTTAGTGTACGTAGAGGAATATAATTTTCACAAGGGGTAGTTCATCTAACAGACATAGTCATGTGAAAGGAACAAACCCTAGTTTTTGCAGATTTTGGTAATGTGTGTGATGACAATATGGGCCCTTGAACATGAGTGATTTCTCCATTAGAGAATTTGTGACCATTCCCATGTGTTACCCATTTACTCTTTGTCACTAATGACTAAACTTCACCTCAAATCTCAAATCATTTTGACCCATTTATACCTGCCTTTTATGTGCCAATTGAGATCTAAACCCAATATTTTATTGTGTGAATTGTATCTGCTTTGTAAACAAACAATAATAGAATTAGTTTAAGGTATTTAAAATTTTTGGATAAGATGCAATGGGATTTTGTTATTTTTGGCAAATCCCATAGTCAAAAATATATAGAACGCGTTATATTATATCAAATTAGTACGAGTGACACTTAAGATCAAAGTATAGTATAAAAGCTTGTTACACAATTTTGGGGAACGTTGACATTGTGAATGTAGTAAATAGACATATATTTATGCAACTAGCTAGAATCTAAGATGATACCTAACTAGCTAGGTTTTTTTTCATGTAATGAAAATAGCTTGAGAATTAAGTGTGAATGTGGGTGACAAGTGAATAGTATGGCAAAAGTAAAGAAGAAAGCCAAAAAAAAAAATTAAACATCTCATAGTAGTTTCTAAATAGGTAACATGAGGTGAGGGTGCACGAGGCTGGATGATCACTCCTCCATGACCTTTGAAATTGACTCTACACACATATTCCTTATATGTATGATAGTAGAAATAGACATATAATCATAACTCACAAGAATATCTACTTTCAAGACATTATAGACATATCTATTTTAAGTATTTTGGTTGAACTTAATATTTACTACTTATGAATCTAGTTTTTTTTTTCTTTAATCGATATCCTTAATTAATAAAGGATGATTTCGTCTACTATAATCCATTTCAATGTTTACATGATTCAATGCATACGTCAATGTATCAATGATATTTGAGTATTGAAAAATTTGCAAATAAAATATGAAGAACTTATATTTTATATGGATAAATATATTAAGTTTGTATTATATATTGCATAGTATCATCCTGAAACTATAAAAGCAAGAAAATATTTATATGATACATGTAATATGATAACAATTCCCTTCTATTTTCCCACGAATAGGATAGTGTCTTTGTAAACTAAAATAGGATAATATATACCAGCAAGAAGAATATTATAAATTTATAACTTTTTTTTAAATTTGAATTATAATAAATGTACAAATGATGTGGTCGAAATTGGTTTAGAACTGGTGGCTTTATCCTTTGACGTTGAACATAGGACCGATCTACATCTGATGTGACATTGTAAGATCTCTTTTATTAAGGCATTTAAATCTCTTCATTGGACCCAACACATGTGGGTTTTTAATGTCATCAGAATATTTATTCTCTTTTGTTTTTTTCCTAAAAAATTCTAGTTATGAAATTCCTTGGTTTCGAATTTGGACCAAATGTTTTCTTTAGTTTACAACAAGTTGTTTTTGCTTTAAATTTATTTTATGATATATTTGAAAAAAATAAAAAATATGTCAACTATCATTTTTTATATTTTTCCAATTGTATGTAGTTCTTTTTAAGAGGATTAACTTGTGTTTAGATGAGTGTGCAAACTTGGATCGGAGAACACTTACTTGTCCGAGCAAAGCGGAAGATCGATGCATGAACCACGACACTAATAATTTTCATTAATGACTCTAATAGAATGTAAAGTGGGATTTAATTATATGTTCTTTTAATTAGGTTTAATTACCTAATTAATTAGTTCCAAGTCCAACCCACACAAAGCACCTAGCTCCACATGTATTTGAGATTCATTGTTAAATTTATGTTTAGACAAATTTAGTTACAAAGTTTTGTGTTATTTGCTTACTATTATTTAATTAAATAGCTTAACAAAAACAACTAATCTAATTTTTCAATATTGTATTTCTAACTATATTTTAGCTTAACACCTCTGGCTTCCTAATATGCATTTGAAAACCAATCAGAGGATATCGATTACAGCAAATAAATCTCATGAGTTCATGACCTGTGAGTTTAGTCAAACAAAACTTACTGTGATTAAATATGATATTTAGTTTAAAGAGTGAATGAAAAGCTAATGTAAAATAATCATATTTGATAACCGTTTTGTCACTTGCATCACTTGAACCGGTTATATTCTATGCATCTCGAAGTTTACAAGGAGCACTTTGGTAAAATCAATTCTCTTAACATGGCACCATTATAAATTTATTATCTACAAGTTTAACGTGAATTAGTGCTTTTATATATTAAAGAGAAATAAACATAAATCGAGTAAGCGAGAAAAAGATTAATAGTGTTTGTGCATGGCCAAAGCAACAACTAAGTTAGTTTTAAGACAATAGAGAGATGGTGATTTTGGTTTTATAAAAATATCAAAAAAAATTATATAATATAAGATGTTAACTAAAGTAACCTTGTACAAAAATAAATTAAAGAACCCTCCACAAAATAGTTAATAGTTAAAAAGTAAAAAAAATATAAAACATTAAGGCCACATCATCCTCTGTTGACACTAAACGCCCAAAACAAGTGGAGGAGGTAACAAAAAACAAACACACACAACACCATTTTTTTACGGTTTGGGTCTTCTTCAGGAGATGGCTCTTCTCTTATGTTATCTCTGTCCTAAACTCTAACTTTTCGTTTCCTAAAAAATTAGAACTGTTGAGAGATATATCTTCGTTGAGAAGCCATCGAGAGTTTTGTGGGTTGTTTTGTTTCAAGTTTCCAAACAGAGCCTATGTCTTGTGCAATCTTTACTGCATCCATTGATGCACCTGAGAGCCCTTTCCTTGTAAAGCCAACCGCATATAATCCTATTCTCCCTTTCCAACCGCTGTTTCCAACCGCGGTTTTAGGGAAACCGTTCTTGGCAAAGAACTCACTCTCTTGTAACCAATATGGGACGTTGCTACGATAACCAGTAGCTAGAACAACTGAGTCAACGTCAAGTACTTCTCCATTAACGAGTTCGACTTTGTTTCCATTAAACCTTTTGATTCCTGGAACTACATCAATCTTTCCTGACCGGATCTTCTCTATAGCTCCGATGTCAAGAACAGGTGTTTTGCCTTTTACGCTCTTTAGCTCCATTGGACCCATGTCTGGTCGTGTTAAACCATACTTCTCGATGTTTCCAAGTACCATCCAACTGAAAAATAATAAGAGCTTGTCTACGAGCCATAGAGGAAGCCATTTTAACATCGTCATTGCAAGCTCAAACGTTGATTTACCCATTATCTCCCTTGGCATCACGTGAACGGAGCTTCTTACTACCATTGAAGGCTTAGCAAAGTGATTAGCTAGGTCAAGAGAAACTTCCATGCCTGAGTTTCCACAACCAACGACTAGAACTTTTTTCCCGGTGAAATTTTC
>KE159341.1:39754-55493 GCA_000411055.1 Leavenworthia alabamica
AGCAGGCAGGACCGCAACGGGTGATGATGAAGGCGGATGACGGCGGGCGCGGGTCAAATGGACGCGGGCGGTACCGTTTGACAGTACTACTCCTACCTTACATTACTCAGATCTGACTATCACTATACCTAAAACGCATATAGTTTATACTATACAACTAGGGATGTGGTGTGAATAATATAACAAAAGCTCATAAAATTCAATATGGAATATATGGTTGGATTTTTTCTTTAGATCGTAATAAACATGAGTATATTTTTGTTAGGAGAGTCTCAAGACATAAAATCTTAATAATGATTTTGTAGACATAAAAACCTTATCAAATCAGAGATTTTGTGTTTACCAATTGGTACTATGTTTCTGAATTTGTTTGTTTATATTCTATGAATTATGTGTCACATAGAAGGAGCAGAGATCAAGAGATTACCATTTTGAAGCATTTGACAGCTTATTTGGTCTGAAGATTTTGATCTTTAGTGAGCTGTTAATTAAAGATTGTAATTGATATTTTTGTTAATTAGACAAGTCTTCTGTTCTGTTGTGTCTGATCTAACTGATATAATAATTTTTATGATGACCAAAATCAGCTATCAATTCAAACTAGTCAAAAGAAATATGTATATTTTTATTAGAACATATCGATATTAGATCAAACAAATCTTTTAAGCTTGAGTAGTGGTGTTCCTATGAGCCGGAACATAAACTGATGGCCTGATTCGATTGTATGAAGAATTTAATTGTTAGATCGAAAATGTTCTTTTTTTGTGTGTATTATACAACAAACTTGGACTAGTATATTACTATTTGACTTAATAGTTAAAAATTAGTCTACAACTAAAATTATTAGTTAACTCCTGTCCGAAGAACAGCCAAATCTAGAACAATCAGTTTGACGTTTGATTTATTTTTTTAAATGTAAAATTGAGTACAAAATCTATATTGTTTATGATCTACCAACTGTAGGGAAAAATAATTAACGAATATAAAATCAAAGGAGTATTAAAATGAAAACTGATATAAGTAATAAATTATTTTTGTTATATGAGAAGATGGATAATTTAAAAAAAAAGAAAATATTAAATAATTCCAGTTTGCTATATAGGTTGATATATCTAATAATATCATGTGCCAATATATTTACTCTAAGTGTTTAATTAGATGCTATAAGCTATATGATATGAATTTGTAATAAAATTAAGAAAATCGTAATAATAATACGACCTATTTGTCACACTAATTATTACACTCTTTTAAAAACTTAAAATACATGAAAATAATTCTTGACTACGTCGACGACTTCATGTTAACAAAAAGATAATCACCACAAATTTGTGCTCAAATGTTTATAAACCTTATTATGTCATGTTTTAAATTTGATTATAAACTGAGAAACACATTTTAAGATGAACGATCAATGTTTTTAATAACGAACACGACATATTGTTACTTGACAGTACACTTTAGACTTGAGAAAATATATTTCCATATAGAATGTTAGAATAACTAAATAAAAATTTAACCCCATAAATATTATATACAAATATACAACGTGACAGGGTCATTGCACCTGGCGCAACCAAAGATTTTTCATGTGGCAGCCCAGCTTCGTATTTTATAAGAATGTGTTTTTAATATAGTTAATTAAGTAATCCCCAATATGTGATGAAAAAACTTGAAACAAGGTGCCGCCCAACTTTGAACGAAGGAACATAGAAACGGAAACCAATGGACTCACGACCCAAGGACTTGTGGTCCCGGTTTACATTATATTTAGCTCTAAACCGGAATTTGGTTAAACCTAAACGTGGACCAAAGTTATAACGTCATAAAAAACCAAATAAAGGATTAAGCAGATACATCAAATGTATAGTCTAATTTTTTATATATATTTTGATATATTTGTTGTCAAGTCTAATTGTTGTTGTATACCCTATACTATTGGTAAAAAAAATACAGTAATATTCAGTAATGTGATATTACTAACCTTGCCACATTATTATTATGAAGTGATATTTCATATAATGTCTTTTAAGTTAAAAAATAGTAGAAATTTTTGTTAAACCAAGAAAGATATGAATGTAAGTTAATTTGATTAAACATAAAAGACTATTTAAATAATGGAAACATGTGGTTAGACTTAATGAGACGTGGTGGATGGTGATTAAACTTCAGGTCCATGCAAGAAAACTTTTGCATGATACATGACTTATATCCACATGCTGTACACATAAACATTGTATATATTATTGATAATATAAAATTAGTAACGTCGAATGAGTATCAACCACGTTCTTTTTTTAATAACCATTATTTAGTACCACATTATATATGGGTTACCAAATAATGATTATTAAATTGTTTTTAAAAAAAAATAACAGAGATCGATAGATATAGATATTTCAATCATAAAATGATTGGTAACCATAATGTGGGAAGTAAACGATTTAATAACCATTATTTGGTAACACATAAACATTGTATTGTATATGTATTATATTTACGGGTTTATATGTTATACAAGAGTGTAAAATTTAGTAGTAAAAAATATACAGAGACAGATATTTCCATCATGAAATTAAAAGACTTATTAGATCTGATCATTAGTTTTTTTCCAAATTTTATCGAAAATATTAGTTAATATTAAAACCAATAGGAAGATATCATCGAGATTAGGCATGTAGAATAATTAGTTATAGTTGGACCAGCCGACATTCATCCAATTTTCCCATCAAGTCTTATTAAATATTATACAAAAATCAAGAGATAACAATTTAAGTAATTTTCAATTAATATATATACATTATGCATTGGTTTTATAATAGTCCTAGAGCATACGTTACACTAACACAAATGGATGGACTATAACCGATTTAACTATATATATATTTAAAAGAATTATTTATTTGGCCCTGTTGCTTAGAGAATCGTGATGAAGCTTGGAATGTAAAAAATTGTATACGTTCAAAAAGGATAATGCATGAACATTGATGAAGAGCCATTTCAGCCTTGGATCAACCTTTGAGATGGTATAGGGACATTTGTTTAATTTCACTAACTAATGGGGTTTTGGGTTTAATCAAATTAATGTGTCACATGCATATTCTTCGCATACTATACGTCCCGCTCATAACGGTATTTTTCCTTCACGTGACAGTGCATATGATATATAAACTATATGTTATACTAGTAATTCAAGAGTTACGTAAGGAGTTCATCAGCATGGTCCATGGCTGCAGATAGATTTTTTAAATAACTATATAATTTCAAATAATTTGTATTTAGGGTGAGAATTAAGACAATAAGTTGTATTTGCCATAATATAAATTGTATTATTTTCTTATAGTTAGATATTTGAGTTTCTTATAACCCCACAACTTTGTAGGTTGATTTTAAAGAATATACAATGATTCATGAATATGTTCGTTGAGTTAGACGATAAGCTAAACAAAAGAAGCTTCAAGTCAACTAATATTTTATTATCTTATTAGTTTGTCAATTGGTGTTGAGTTATATCAACTTCAAAGTCAACTAATATTTATTATATATTAAAAGATTGAGAGAAATATTGGTCCAATTGGGTAATGAATGTAGTTTATCCACTTGAAGAAAATAACAAAAAAGTAAACTAGAAATGTACCACGACCACGAGGGAGATGGTGTACATAAACCATACCATATTGCAAATATTTTCTTTTATGGTCCCTCTGATTAGTAACGATCATGGTCCTGGGATGATCCAACTGGACTCTTTTGAATAACTTCATCAATTTTTTACTCGAAGCAAAGTCATGTCAAAAATTCTTGATTGATAGGGACGAGATCAGTCTCCACAGACAGATAAGCCTTGAGACCGACCTCGTCCTTCTTGTCATGAAAATTTGGCCTAGTTCCTTTTATATGGTGTTTCCATTTTCTAAGCCTAAAGTCTCGAGCTTCAAGTTTCCTACAAATGCACATTAGTATCTGTTGTTGGGTTTAATAGTGAACTTGATTAGGTCAAGTTTGGGCTGGGATGAGGAATGGACTTTGAGAATTTTATGAACACTAAATCCAATCTCATTCTCCTCTGTCAAGGTCAAGGCCTCACATGGCTCTATATAGGTGCTTCTAACTTACTTCTAAGTTCTAACTATAGCTTACTTATTTGAATGACTAGCACTAAATCCCATTTTAGCTTTTGTATCTTTTTTTCTTTTCTTTTTAATGTTAAAGATTATATAGTTCACTTATTTCCCAACCTAAGCAAACAAAGATAGAGATGACCAGAACTTATCTGGTAGAGTTGAGATTGTAGACATATTGTACATATAACTAATAAATTCAATATATCAAACTGTATCTTTTACCCAATTCAATAATTTTTTTTTGTACAACACAAAATATGAGTTTGTATATCTTCTGCTATAACAAGTTGTGTATTTCACCAGACTTGAAACCACAAAATTGAAATTTAAAGAAATAAGAGAAAACTGCACAAGAAGAACAGACCATAAAGTTCCATGTCTGGGATGGTCAGAGATGATGAATAACAAACAAATTCAATCAAGGTCTCACCATAACTGTGATGAATGTAAAAAGAATTTGTAAATCTTCTTACTCCTCCTTCTGCTTTTACTGGTGTGTACTTGGAAGGGAAAGTACACCTGCACAGCTTCTTTTGGTATCTTCACCATTATAGCAAGAAACTGAAAGCTGGGTTTTCTTCAAGTTCTTCAGCTGGTTTCATTTCTGCAAAGTCCTTATCTTGCATTGTACTTGATAGATCATCAACTGAGAAGGGAATTCTGACAAGGAAGCAAAGAAAATTAGTTTGATCCTCAGAAGTTAAACAAAGCTTCTTCGTAGCCAGGGATGAAGAGTTATGGAGTTTTAAGGTTAATTTCTTACCCAGGATCTTCGTCTAACAAGAAGGCGATGCTGTCCCCATTGTTTGAATCGTCTGCCATAAGTGATCTCATCCTCGAAATCACCTGTTCATGAACATTAATTTTATTAGCAATGTTCAAGAGCAAAAGCATGAAGAGTGGATAGAACGGAAAAAAGAGAGAGACAATGTTTCTGTAGAGAAACTTACATCTTCCGATACACTTCTAGTGTTGTAGCTGTCATCCCGGTACAGTGTACATATTCTGTAAAGTTGCTGGACACTAAGTATCTGAACAATTGACAACCAGATTCAAATTCATAAGCAAGTTCTGATGTATGTGGATAATATATATATATACATCTATCGAGTAAAAGGGTCAGGCTAATGGAGGGACTCACAGGGCATAAATCATGTGCGATGTCATCGTACGAGATTCTGAACTTCTTATGGATGACCTGTTGGTAAATGCCAATTGAAGGTAAAATCAGTAAAATCAAGAGAACTGCACAAACCTTCTACCACAAGATAAATGAAATGTAGAAACTCGAGTAGACTATTTTATTGTAGTCAGACAAATTTAAAAGAACATACCAAGAAACCAATAGCTTGTCTTATATGTTTAAGTTCATCCCAGGATGAGCCAGCATACTGCAATTCAAGAGGACAGGTAAATAATGAGCCAAATTGTGCTACACCAAATAATTTCGTAAAAGTACAAAGGGAGATTCACTAGAGAATACTTCTGTTTTTGTTTCGGCACACCATTCCTCTAACAATGTTAAACCAGATTTTACAAATTCTCCATTGCTAAATGTACAACATTCTCGTCGCAAAAGAAGGCTGCAGAAAAAGAATGTACCCCGTTATAATAATGCCTTACATAGACATGCTTAGTTGATAATTAAAACAATCTCTCACCTGTTAAATAATTGGACATTGATGAATGAGAATGTCTCAATAAATAATCTTTGGACAAGAACCGGAGGAACCTGAAAGTGAAAAGAACTATAAGAATTTCCAAACATTAAAGAGAAAGAAAACATGACTGGAGAAGACAAGTTTCATGGATTTCCCATACAAAATTCTCCTTCAGTGTGTTTAGCATTGCGTTTAAGCCTTCATTAATCCCCTTCCAGTGGTCCAAAGGAGAATCCTTGCTCACTGTCCTTGCACTTCGTAAGGTTCGTAAGGAATGTCCCGTTGATGACCGTGGGGCCTAAAGAGGTTCATTCGTATCAGACTCCATTACATAGATACTTAGATAGAAAGAAAAGAAGACTGATAATATCAAAGGTAAAAAGAGAACAATGAATTTTTTTCCTAGCCGACCTGGATGCAAAGGGAAAGCAAAGTTTGCAACTCGTTTTTCAAGTTATCCCGAATCATTCCAAATATCTTTTCTACGTAAGCTAAAAGCTGCTGTTTGAAAAGCAGAGCTGGATCCTTGGCCTCAACCGGGCGAATCACTGCAGCCGCTGCAGCTGCTGCTGCAGCAGATGTCTCGGCAGAGGAAGGCGCTGAACGGAAACCCTGGTACATTAGAGGATAATGCTTCAGAAAAGTTTGTTAACTTTTAAACAAAAATTCATTAGCATAGACAAACAAAGGCATATATACCATGGCCATTCTTCCAAACAAGGAAGTCGAAACAGGTGGTTTTCGCTGTGGAGTGGGTTTCATACTTTGTTGGATCATGAACAACAAAGTTGAAGTATTGCATAACCAATATGCCAAATATTCATTGTCAGCTTCATCCTGATAGTAATGATAGCAAAAACTCAGTTGTGATTATTATATGCATAATTTACGTTCCAGAGATAAGCAAAACCAGATCACCCTGTTTCAGATAACTGACAACAAAAAAGGACATAATATCCCATCCTTGGGTAACATTGTTAGAATTATAAATATTTGACATGTAATTCAGTACCTTGATAGCAGAACCAATCATTTGAACAAGACGATCAAACACACTAGTCCTTTCAGCTTCAAAAGATTTCCAATGAAGGAGGCATTTGTATATCGTAAATGCCGCTACAGGCTTCCCCTGGTTGAATCCAATATTATTTTTTACGCAGTTGATAAGAGCATCAACATTCTCCTATAGCAAGGAAAAAATTCTCTCTTCAATAAAAAAGACACATCCGACAGATCAGAAAAAGACAGAAGTAAACAACATACACGTTGACTATCCAAATGAAATCTCCGATTCTTTGCATCAGATTCTTGTTCTTGGGTTCTTGCCTGTGTTTCAATCTCAGATCCCTGCAGAGATGTCTTTAAAGGGACATATAAAAAGATGGAACATAATTTAGGGAAAAAGAGACAGAAAAACAAGATATGACTTACACTGAATGGACTTTCTTTGCCAGGAGAGTGACCATTTTGTGAGGCCTGCAAGTAGGAGAGAAATAGTTCAATTATCATGATTGTATAGCCATCCAAGTCTCTTTTTTCTCAGAAATACCTTAACAGGAGTCGGAGGGAGTTTTCCCGAAGTCTGTAGGAGGGATTTCTGCCTCAGTATTTTGTTTTCAGATTCCACATCCAAGATTTTTTCTTGAAGTCTGCAAATGACCATGTGAATTATGTGGTTAATTGAGTGCCAAAGGGATCTTTGGTGAAATCATTAAGAGATTCAGAGATATATAGTGGGTACTCGTGCACAGCATTTTTCAAATTGACAATTGTAATCTCAGCCTCTCTAGCCCGTGTAATCTCAGCCTCTCGAGCCTGCGTCAGCGTCTCCTCGCTTAGTTTTCTTGTCTCCTCGAATTTTTTCTCTGTTTCATCAATCTTCTGGTCCAATGAACTTACCAGGGACTGAAATCAAAAGAGAAACAAAGGAAATAGTAAACCTTCCCTCAGATATTTCACAGCTTTGACATCCTTAATAAAAGCAAATTATAGAATAACAGATTCCTACCTTGAGCTTCACGTTTTCACTGGCTAGCTTCTCTACTAGCTCTGTGTCAACTACAGGAACCTCCTGCAACACAGGAACAACTTCTGCCATCCTTTTGGCAGCTTCTGTTTCCTGTAAGTGCAAGGCTTTGGTTTCCTTTAACTGAAGTTGCATTTCCTCCAGTGCTGATCGTAGTTTTACATTTTCTTGTGTCTTACTTTCTTCCATGTCCATCTAAATCGTTGAAGCCAGAAAAATAAATAACGGATGTTAGTCCAGCTATTCAAGAGAAAAGCTTTTGGGAATGAAAATATTCTAAGGATAATAGGGAAAAGAGATATAAAACTTTATCTATCAACTTACCCTCATGCGTTTCTCCAGCTGCAGTCTCCATGTGAGTTCTTCCACTTGCTTCTCAAGCTTATTCTTGGCAACTTGAAGGGCTCCCGTTTCCTTTGCAGCCTGCACGAAATATGAAGGCATCATTATTATAATTACTCATTATTAAAATTATTAAATTTTGAGGACCCTCAAACGGCAAAAGATAACTTCCAGCTGCTAGCAGTAGCTTCGGTCAAAGGAGCCAACTCGATTATATTACCTCTTCTGATTCACAATGAAAGCTCATATATTTGCATAATAATATCTCATTTAAAAACCAACACTGTTTGAAGTCTTGCAATTGCCATATACTATGCTTAGAATGAAAGCTGATACATAAAAGAGGGTACAAACAGAAGTGAACAGAAAACTTACCGTCTTAAGCTTCCGCAGTTCTTTACGGGCTAACCTAGCTCTCCATGCACTTTGTGTTGTAATTGATGCTTTCTTTAGCCTTTGGTAGTGCAACTTGGCCAAAAATTTGCGGCAATAGCTCTGTTATAGACAAAGAGAACAAACTCAGTCATAAATTTCACAAGAAATTTGGAACAAAAAAGAAAAGCCTTCAACATCTAGTAGATCAACCAAAAAACAAACATGTAGTCTTTCACAAATTTTCACCAAAAATGTGTACAGCACCTGAATTGTAATTGCCGCCTTGTTCTGCCTTTGGAACCGTAGCTCGTCACGGGAGACCATACCACGTATTGCTGATTGGATGGAAACAGTAGCAAAATATAATTCCTTGTAAGACTTCCTAGAAAGGTGCATCCGCATGTATCTCTGAATCTTCAAAACAGCAGCTTCTCTGCGCAATCCCTCCAAGATATGCCGAGAAAGTTGACCTACAAATCACAGAAAATAAAGCAGAGAATGAATACATAGTAACAATTCTAATTATCTGAGTAGTAAATTCGGATATTATCCGTTTATTAAAGTACCTCTGCACACAGCTTGTATAGGTATTGCAGCTTTGCGGAGCATCACAAAAGTTTTCCGGGACAAGTAGGCGCGGAAATTCCTCTGGAACCTTCTGGCTGCTCTGCCTAAGACCTCATTCCTCCGAGCATCTAAGTCAGCCAGCTGTCCAGCCCTAAGGAAAACTTTCGTCTTACCAATCTGAAAAACGAAAGGCATCATAAAAGGAGGAGCAATCAGACGATCTTCAGAGGTTTGAAAGTTTGGGCATATAGCAGAGTAATTAAAACATGGCACTTCAAAAAAGGACCTGGTATCCTTGCACTGCAACTTTTTCAAGAAGTTTCTTGCAAGCAGCTATATCATCAAAACTAGTAAGAGCCCAACAAAAAGTTAGGACGTTTGCAGTATCTAGGTAAGTTTCCGAACTCTAAACTGAAGATAGGCAAACCTCTTATCCAGAACTTCAGGAGCAAGGACACTAAATCTGTCTAAGAATTCTTCGAAAAATTTTCTTGTAGGAAATCCAGCACAGCTTATCCTGATTGCCTCCATTACACCCTGAAAGATATGCATATTCAAAAGTTATTATAACTTACATGTAACTACAAAAGCACATTTGCTAGAAAAACCAAAATCGGAAATCCCACCCCACATCGTAGCTGTTGCAAAACATTTTGGTTTTCAAAGATCAAAGGCTTCAGAAGATTATTAGGCTTCACACAACGAATATAGTGAGGCTCAGTAGTACTCAGCGTGTCAAGCAATGTCTTCAATTGTTGCTACATTAAGTAAGAAAGTAGCTTCAGTAATTATGAGATTAAACAGACAACAATTTGCATAAAAGTACCTCATTACCACACCTTAAATCGTGAACCTATCGAAGAGAACTTTGACTTTTTGTTAGTATCTTCCGCAAGAAGAGGAAAGAGGCATGCAACAAAGGTGCACCTTGAAGCATTTAGTAGAGCCTGATGCTCGGCAACAACATAATCTTTGTTCTTTTCCAGGAACTGCTCGGTCTGGTAAGTGACCTGAAAGTATGATTTAGAGTATTAGGGTATGAACAACTAGTTTTAAGGGCATTATTGCATTATCTGATATTCAAAACATCAAAGCAAGTGCATACTCACATCACCAGCATAGTGGCATATTGTGAAGTCAGTACGAGCTAATTTTGGCTTAGTAAAGTGCTTGTGATCTTTGAACGTTTGATACATATTTTCAGCAAATGTTTCATGTGTTGATTTTGGGAACATGCTGCAAGATAAAGGTATTGATTTTGAATATGAAAGGAGAAAGAAACAACATGTGCTGAACAATATGAATTCAAGTTCTTAGCCATACCAAGCCTCATCCAGGAGAGCAATGATACCAACAGATTTCTGAGTCATGGCAAAACAATGATGAATAGTGGTTTAGTAAATAATTCTTAGTATGATGTAGCAGATAAAAACATGGTTAAACTATCGACCTTTTCAATAAGGTCCACGATATCTTGATTATCTAAGAACTCAATGTAGCTCCAATCAATTTCTTCTTTATTATATTCATCTTGTTCCATTTTGAAAACGTGCTGCCCGGAAAAAAATGTGTATCACCGTTAGGGACAATTTGAGCTAAGAATGGCAGAAATCTGGATATAAACAAACCTGATTAAAGTGTTGCTGAAGTTTCTCATTCGTCAAATTGATGCAAAATTGCTCAAAACTGTAAAACATATGCAATACAAAGCATTATTTAACGAAAACACAAGCAAAATCCATTTCTTATATTCACTTCCCTTCCATTTCAAAATATATATGCAAGAACAAATCAGATATCCAAAAGTTGGAACGGCCCCTTTTACTTGATACAAAAAAATCCTAGGAGATGTGATTTAGCAACATGTACTAAAACTAGAAATTCATAGACAACCATCAAAGTAAACATAATTATCATGTGCATATTTTGAGACTTATTTTTCTATTTGGCTAAGTTCCAAAATGTTCTCTAAAATGGTTACATTTACTTATCAAACATAAGGCAACCACTTAAGCACCTGTTTGTCTTGAAACTCTCAAACCCATATATATCCAGCACTCCAATTAAATATTCTGAGTCAGGATCTTGTCCAATTGAATCATTGATCTTGTTCACAATCCTGAAATAGCAATAGAGCCAGTTAAGAAAGTTTAACTAAGCTAAGTTTGCAAATCTACGAAGAATGAGAAGCATCAAGCATCCAGCTACCAAAATTCCAAATATATTCAGATTAAACATACCAATCAAACAATCTTGAGTACACAGTTTTTGCCAGTGCATCTCTGCTGAGTGCCGCAGCTTCTGGATCCAGACATTTCATAAATGTTTCACCACGTGTCTGAATTACACGTTTACAAAGAGAATCTTCCAGTGCCTGCTCATCGCACCTGACGGAATCCAAGGAACCATGGATGACTTATTGATTCCACATTCAATGAACCAGTTTCAGAAAGAGCGCTTTTCACATTTTAAAGTCATAGATAGTCAGTTAGTTACTCACATGAAAAGCTCAGCAGTAATATTCAGATGAGATTTGGAATTCTCATCTTTTGGGGCTGACGAGTCTGCTTCTTTTCCTTTTCCAAATTCAATGTTACCTAGATGAAGAATAGCAGCCACAACTCGAAATATTGCTTCCTGACATAAATTTACATCAAGTGACACTCATATATGTCCATACCATAATTTAGTAAAAAATAAATTACCAGAAAAAGAGTAACTACCTGCTCCTCTGAATTTATCCCAACAACATCCATCGCCTTTCTAGTTTCGAGATACTCCTTCGCATCATCCATTCTCTCCAACTCAATGCATTGAGATTGATTTAAGTAATGAAACTTTCTTGGATCCACTAATTTCCATTTTTTTCTGTCCTGATTAAATAACATAAAGGACAATGAAAAAATATTAGCGCAAGAACTACAATGACCTACTCTAATGGTGAAGACTGCACAACTTTAACGATGCTTCCAACTGAATTTTAATCAACTTGAAGGAACAAATACAAGCAATTTAGGCTAACAGAAGGAATTTATAATTGAATATTAACATAGTTGGGAGTAAAGAGCAAAGTCCGATCCATAGCTATTCCAAAAACCAGATATTCTGACATTTCCAACAAGAAGAACACTTAGAAGTTCTGGGAAGCACTTTAAAAGGAGAGAGAAACCATATGTACCTCAAGTGGTGCAGCACAGAGCATGTAAAAGCAGTGATAGTTCCTCTCAGGATCTGAGACCTGGCAAACACGTGACCTCTCTAACAAATAAGTCCTGATAGCAGCTCCTGATATCCTTCCCCTTTTATCGAACTGAATCTCCACAAATTTACCAAATCGACTGCAACATTATAATAATTATGAGTATGAATCAATAGGTAAGACAACATTCAACACAAGAAGAAGTGAATAAGTATGTATGCACACACACACACATGCATAGGTAAAGATATATTATATACTATATGCACCTTGAATTGTTGTTCCTAACGGTCTTTGCATTTCCAAATGCTTCTAGAACAGGGTTGGACTGTATACAAAGAAAACATAAACAAATCTAAGAATGATTAAAACAATGCAGAAGGACTATACAAAAAGGCATTGCATGGATAACCTCCAGAACTTTCTTTTCAACTGTCCTTCCTTCAGAAACAGCTCGACCTCCCATGTCTGCCAGATATTGCATGAGCAATTTAGTAGTCTCAGTCTTCCCCGCTCCACTTTCACCGCTTACCAAGATAGACTGACTAGTGCCCTGATTTATCATTTGTCTACCCCCAATGGAAAACAAGCCAAGAAACGTCAAACAGGAAACAAAATGAGAAAAAAAAAGGACTCCAAAAGTACATGGGAGGCACCTGTAAGCTGCATCCGCAACTGCAAACGGGTGGGGGCTCAGTTCGCCAAAGACTGCACCTTTATATTGTTGCATCATATGATTGTTGTATAGATGTGGTAGTCTTCTAAAAGGGTTTACAGCGATCAGGATATTCCCTGTGTACGTCTGGAAGAATATTTATATAAATATTAGTGCAAATGCCTCACATAGTGAAAAAAAACTATTGATGTTGAAGAAGCTTCAGTCAGCAGAAAAAACTTGAAAAAAATAAAGTACAACTGAATAGAATACTTACATAAATTTCGTTGATATCAAATCTTGATTTCATATTTTGGAGAACTCCAGGTTCATGTAAATATGCTAGCCTAGTCATATCCTCCACTCCAGAAGCCGGAGCTTCAACATCTTTTGGGTATGCATTTGAAAGTTTAATAGCCACCTGAAAATTTCCAATAATGTAACAAAGCCACTTAAAACAAACTTAATCTCCGTATAAATATACAAACAAACGTAAAATTCCAAACTTGAGAAGTTGATGCTTGTTATAATAATACAAACTAGTTAAACATACCGTCTTCCCAGATGAACATAGGACCTTAATATCATTATTGCCATTAACTTGGATAACTTTACCATCAATCCATGCCACTTCTGGATCTTCCACCCAGACGGAAGAGCCAACATTAACTGTAGTACAAGCCTGCAAACCCAACATTTTAGATACTTTTGTATCTTCACAACTGTTAACTCCAGCAACAAGCCACAGAAACACAAATACAAAAGATTCAAAGGATCGATCATATTCAAATTGTAACGTGAGGTCCATCAAAATTTTGGTCAATGATGAATCAATGGAAGTCAATACCATCCGATTTTCTCGGATTTTATCTAAAAGACTACAATCTCTAAAGATCAAGCTATGCATAAAACCAGTTTCAACGATATGAAGAGCACAATCGCAATAAAAATTAAGAAAGTTATGAAATTTAAAACCCATTTGTGAAATGTGAACTGAAATATAAATAAATAAAATACCATTTCCACCGGAGATTTATCAGATCAAAAACTATTTGATTGCTTTTGGACCTAAATTCATGAGATTCCTCTGATGATGACAGCTGATCCTTGACAAACTCAAACGGTGGGAAATGTGTGTTTGAAACTTATGCAAGGAGCAGACGAACTCTGCAACTTTAAAACCAACCCATAAATTAACTCTAGAGAAAACCAATGAGAAGCTGAGAAGTCTTCAAGCAATGAAGAAATAGAAAAAAAATTCAAATCAGCTTGAGAAGAAAACTTCAAATCGTTGTTTTTTTTGTTTATATATTTATAATATCTTTCTTTTTCTAAATCTCTGAGCATTAGTTGTCGAGTCATTTAAGGTAAGTAAGCGTTTATTTACAATTGAATTAAGTTGCCCTTAATTTATTAAATTATTGGTTCTCCATGTTTATTCATTTTCCATTTTTGGGGAAAAAGATAAGTCAATCTATATCTTATAAATTGTAATAATTTATTATATACTAATTATATGACTGTTGGGAAGACAGAAAATACATGAACAAATATATAGATAATTAAGAAAATTCATTCATATATTTCTTCCCAACTGCGTGAAATGGTGGTCAGCTATTGGCCGTTCGATAAGTTTACACACGGTCGTTCTTGTCGCCGTCAATAAGGTCGTTGAAGACACATCAAAGGGCTCCACAGTAGGAGCGTGGACTATAGAAAGTTGTGATTTTGATTTGGTCTTAAATCTTTATAATATCAGCAAGTGGAGAGGGCAAGTGTAGACACACGTAGACGATAGCGAGTGGGCGCTGCCAACCATTTCTGACTCAGCATAGTTGACGGCTGGGATTATCGGTGCAAATATTAACCGTTGAAAGTAATGCATATACAGAGGCGACAATGTTGAAGCGGTCATATTGCTAGCGTTTCATAGTTTAGACTAGAATAACACCACTTCACACGTTTCTTCTTATAATTAGACCAAAAATAAAGTCAAACCTAACCAAAATACAACCACCACGTCTTTTCATTTCATCCAATATGTAGAACATTTATAATAATGTAGTAAACTAACTCAGAACGTGACTAATGAACAGAGAGAGTGTCAACCTAGAAAAGGTACAAGTCTAGGATTTGTACGGTGAGGAAGACCAGTGCGTGCTCCTAAAGCTCGGCAGCTGCAACCAGCCTGCATATCAAAACCATGGTTACAAATATGGTCTGAAAATGTTATGTAGGTTTCATTTGGGAAAGAGAGGTGTTTGGACTGATGATTCCATGAGCCTATAAAACATTAGAGACAAGGCAATTTATATGAGTCTCAAATTAATGGCAACCAGTGAATTCATATGGTGGCTCCAAACTTCAAAGATTAATCTGGGTTTCGACTTAGGATTAGAAAGTACCAAGGAAACAAATAGAGATATGTCAGTTTTGGGTTCTGGTTTCTTATTGCACAGAACAAGAATCTTTGCAATTCTTTTACCATATAGAACCGCTCCTATGAATGCATCACCAGCACCGGTAGTGTCGATAATTTTCAATTCACTGTTCCTATCTCGTTGGCCTTCACCTAGTTTTTTCCTGTTGGATTGTCTTTATATGGGTGAGAAATTCTTTAGGAGCCAGAACATCTAATACCGATGTTGGAAATGTTGTAGTTAATTCTCAATATGGAATTTGGTGAATGAGAGAAATATAACTGAATAAATGTTGTGGTGGATTCTAATGTGCTTTATGATCTTATGGATTAATATAACTGAATAAATCAGAATTTTTTTTTTTTTTTTT
>KE159341.1:62113-93252 GCA_000411055.1 Leavenworthia alabamica
AAGCAGAGCAAGAGAGAGTAGACGCCATTGTTGTAATGGAAAGAGAGAGAGGGAGAGAGATAAGAGAGGCTTTATAAGAAGGTGAAGATAGAGAGATTCACGAGATTCCGTTGAGGAAAAGTTGAATCTTATTGGAGAATTGAATCTTTCATATTCTTTATAAACAAACATTTACTATAAATTCATATTCTATGTAACAGTTTTGTTTTTGTTTCCAATATTGTTGGTGTAATATTTGACTTTTCTACCCAAGTAATTACTCTTAATTATAATTCAAAAAAATATATATTTCTAATTTGTGGGCTATATTATTTTCTATTTCTGGTATGGGAATCTTTGACTTCAGCAAAAACAAATATTTACTTTCTTTAACTGGCTCAAACAAAATTAACAAATGAAACCATAGAAACATCTCATTTTTTCACTTTATTTTTATTTTTTCAGTCTCTTTTGATTTATTTTTTATTCTGATTTAATCAAGACTAATCATGATTTAAAGTTCAATAAAAAAATGTATTTCCTTGTCCCTAATCTGTATATGGGTGCATGTTTTAGGTAATAGACCACCGTAAGTTTGGTTTAAACTTTATATGATGTATTGAACTAGACATTTTGAGTGATTTGATTTAAAACACAAATCATTATGTGTTATTGAAAAATATATTTTAAAATAGTTATTAAAATTCAATGTTATTGAATTAGTGATTTTTAAAAATGTTATTAAAAGTCATTGTTATTAGAAATGATATTAGAATTTGATTTTAAAATTTCAGGTGAGATTTCCAATAATTTTTTATTTAAAATACAAAAATCAAAATTTCATGGTTTCAGTTGGGATTTCATAAAATTTAATAACAAAATTTTAAATTCACTAAAATTCAACTAAATATCTCACTAAAAATTAAATCACTCAGAATGTCAAATTCAATACATCATCCTAAGATTTGATGTAGATATTTTAAAATCGTTACATTAGTTACTTATATTTATATTTGTATAAGTCAAAGATTCAAAACTAAACAAAAAAAAATCCTGAAATCTAGCCTATAATAATGATTAAGATTACAATGATATATGACCTGAACTTCTCAAATTGGTTTTCTAATCCACATTGATGCTTTAACCGGGTTGAACTTGAATATATGCCACAAGTTTGTTGTCTTAGTTTTATTTGGATATTATCCAAAAACAGCCTTATGTTATTTATTTTTATATCACATTGTATCATATTTTGTGATTCGTCGTCTATAAGCATATTTGTTCATATGATTAGGGGAATTTTTTTTCAAAATATATTTGTAAGTCTACTTGCAAATGTTAGACAAATAATATAATTTGACAATTTTGTACGAAACAGAAAGTGATAAATTGTTTGTTATTTTTTGTAATGTATTATTATTTATTAACAATAAGAAAGCAAGGATTTTTTAAAATAAAAAAATATTTACATGGAATCATGAAGGAAAGGTGGTTTAGTAGGAGTAGGCAATACAAGATCTGAAGAAGTAATCATTTCTATTACTTTAGACATCGTTGGACGAAGCTTTGGAACCTCTTGTGTGCACAACAAACCAATCTGTATTACTCTCTTCACTTCTATCTTATCTATCTCTTCTTCCATATCTTTGTCTATCATCTCCTCCATCTTGTCTGATTCAAAACATTTCCAAACCTGTTCATAAGGAAAGGGTTGAAAGATGTGTATAACTTGGTGGATCTTAAGGAGTTAAAAAATTGATGTGATGAAGATGAAGACTCACTTGAGTAACTAAGGTTTCCAGAGAATTATCAGTTCGGAATTTATTGTTTCGAAAACCACTAGTTATTTCAAGAACAAGAACTCCAAAGCTATAAGCATCGATTTTATTGCTTAGTCTTCCTTTACTAATATACTCAGGAGCCATGTATCCTCTGTAAACAAGACAACCAGTAAATTATACATAACTCTGTCTTAGTTTCTTGGTGTTGAAAGAACTTACAGCGTGCCGGCGATGGAAGAAGGAGAAGGAGAGGAAGAAGGGATGTCTTTGCCACCTTCTGGATAAAACTTAGCTAAACCAAAATCTGAAATCTTTGGTTTATATTTCAAGTCTAAAAGAATGTTGCTTGCTTTGATATCTCTGTGAATAATCTTGCAAGTTTCATGAAGATACTCTAACCCTTTTGCTGTTCCTAAGATGATTGTTCGCCTTTTCTTCCAGTCTAGTTCTTTCTTCTTATCATGGTCTTTACTTCCATGTCAACCAACAAAACGTTTAAAAAAAAATATAAGCATTGGTTAACTTAAAACATGTGTGGGATTTTTTTTACCAAACAAGACGTGATCAAGGCTTGTATTGGCAAGGTACTCATAGACAATGAAACTATTCATGTTAGTGAAGCAGCAACCTAAAAGCAAGACCAAGTTCTTGTGTTGGCATCTACTAATTACATTGATTTCATTATGGATGTCTTCTCGTGGCTTCTTTCCTGATTTATGCAATCGTTTAATAGCAATTTCTCTACCATCAGACAGAGTTCCCTTTCAAAAAATACAAATAAAAACTTATTAATCAATCAATATATATAAATATATAGTGGTAAAATAGATTAATTTAAATAGAGAAGAGAGAAGAAACCTTGAAGACTTCACCATATCCTCCAACACCAAGTTTACAACTCTCATTGAAGTTATTAGTTGCTTTTTCAAGAGTTGAATACTTAAAGCTCATCAAGTGTGAGCCCTTATTACATATAGACTGTGACTCCTTCTCTATCCTTAGATGTCCAAACCAAATGAAAACTTTTTTAGTCTTCGTTCCTATAGAGCTAAACCACATAGTCTTTCTTAATCCCACAAAAGAAACTTACCTTTCAGCTTCTTCTTTGGACTAGCTCTCATATATATACATTTACCACACCAAAATCCAGCTGCAATAGCCAAGATACCCACCATAGATAGAACAAGTATATGCACAATGTTAACTTTCGTTAAATCTAAAACAAAAAACAAAACAAAACAAATGTTAGAATTCATATAACAACTGATTTACAAGACTTAGGAGACAAAGACATACTCATAGAAACCAATCTACGTTCGTTAAAGAAGGTATAGTTAGAGTAACGCAAGTAACAGCCTGCATTCAAAGCAAACCCTTGTTTGGATGGTAAGCAGCTAGAGACTGATAAAGCTCCATCTGCTAAGCATAGTTTACACAACTCATCATCTAAAGTTCGCCAACATATTCCTAATCCGTAAACCATTAAATCGCGGATGCCTCTTTTAGCCACTGAGAAACCTTGACTATGTGGAGCTGTATCAACAATGCTTTTTGTCATTTCCTTTACTAATCCTTTGAACTCTTTAGACTTCTCCTTGTCACTAAGACATATCTAAAGTACCATCAACATGGTCAACATATTAGGATCATCTTAGTTGAAAAATTGGATCTTTCAATCTTAAAGTCACACAAAATCTTAATGAGTAATTTTAAAACATATGTCCTAGCTATGTTATGTCTTAAGGGTTCGTAAGTTATTGTTCGAAGAAAAATCATATATCTTATAAAGGAAGAAGAAGATAACCTTTGTATCTTGATGAGAAACAGGTTCGCGATAGAAACTATAATTATCAGCTCGGACGAAACAACCATCGAGGTGAATCCAACCACCGGTGGCCGGAAAACAATGAGAGAGGAAATCTGTGGCACGTGACCAACAGATATTGCATTCGTCAGGTGAGAGATCGTTAACACATTGCGACAAAACATACATCTTCTGCGGAGGATCTCCGTGTTCATGAATCCCAAACTTGTCTTGCTTCATACCATCTCTGATCGCGTCGAGGTTTATCGTATAAGATGTACGGTAAGCCTCTTCGTCGGAGACGGTACCATTGTTGCAAATCCAGCCGAGGACATCGACTCGAGAGATTTTTGCAGAATTTGACGGCGTTAATAACGTTAACAGAGAGAAAACGGCTAAGCAAGAGATTAACATGGATGCCATTTTCGATTCATGATCAGAGCAACGATGCTTTGATGCGTCTCTCTCCCAGAATTAACTACTTGTAACGACTCTTGCCTATATATAGGATAGGAATCGTTTAGTCATTAAACTAAACCGGATATGCTCAACTTCGGTTTAGTTTTGATTTTTATTCAATTTTAATGAGGTTTTGGTTTAATTGGATTGAACACCAACATAAACACAATTTTAATCAAATTTAATTAGAGCAAATCCTAAATAAATTAAACGAACACTAACGCAAACCATTGAGTTGAAACTCGAGTAAAGATCAAAACTAGGTAGGAGAGTTAAAGATTATAAATCAAAAAGAGTGAAAAAAATGTTAAGTGTTGTAACATACACTTGTTTTTTAGCTCATAGAAAGGTCTTACCTTATTGCTTCTTAACAAACTGTAAACCATTTTGATCCGAGTACCGTTCCATAAACCTCATGAACCTATCCCATTCCTTTGGCGTCCGCATTATATGCTTAGCCACAATCCCTTCTGGTTTCCCATTAACGAATCTGGCGTTCACATCAGTCGACTGAATGACACCTTCCTCATCAATCATGTACAATCCTGTTATCTCCCCAACCTCACCGCTCGAGTCGAAAACCGATGGCTGGTCGAATGAGAAGAGTGCCATTCCGTTACTTCCGTCTCTTGATCGGGTCAGTTTAACATCAGGGATTGTCATCTCATCTGTTCCCTGGATGAATTGGAGCGCTGGTTTTACCATCATTGTGATCGGGACGAGTTTACGAGGTTTTAGAGCTAAGGTTTGGGCCCGGGGGAGGGAAACGGGCGAGCCAGTAAAAGAAGAGCCTTTGATGGGAAGAACAGAACATGAAGATACAATAATGCCTGCGAAATAAAGGATCAAATTCTGGTTTTTGAATACACAATAGGATACCAAATTATGTTAAAACCCAATGTTTTACTTCCATTTCAATAAAACATAAACCCTAATCCCCAATTATCCAGAAGGACCAGAACACACATTTGTGATTTATCTCGGAGAAATCATAAGCACGCAAGTAAACTCATTTATTATCCCAAATCGTTTCTATTAATCGATTTTAGAGTTTCAGAAACAAAATTATTCTAAAATTTCCGAGGTAAAACCATAATCAACTACATGCAACACGAAGACTTCACTGTGAATTTCGAAACAGAAAAGGCAAAATTAGGTCACCTGAGCGTGGAACATCTCGTGGAGAATGAGTGAGAGATGTCAAGGACCCAATCGATTGAAAGCAAGCCATTTATGGTGTTGTATGTGTGCGCAATGAGATTAGAGACGGATGAGAGTAGAGGAGGAAGGAGATGAAAGCAAAAAAGCTCTAGTGTTGGTGGCGGGAGAACCATGACGTGTCACCACCAAAGCCACTTCATTTGGATACTCATCATCGTCTCAACTAATGGGCTTTTATGTCTAATACGTATATACACTTCAGTGGATACCCATCAGTCTCAAGTAATGGGCTTTCAGGCCTGATACTTATACTCAGCCCATTCTAGCAGAGAGACTCTGGCTATCTCGGAGGGTTGCTGATTGACTTACAGTGAGCCTCATGCAAATGCAACACACGTGGCACATGCGTGCAGATCGTAGGAAAAGGTGGACTCAGGTCTGTGATTACCATCCAAAACGAATCCCATGGGCCATGGCCATGTGATGAATTGTCAGCATAACATACCTGTTAGATTAATTAATTAATTAATATATTTAAAATGTTTTAAGTCCGATATTTCAAATCCACTAACCACTACTTCTCTTTCTAATAATACAAAATTAATATTAAACAAAGTGATTAAGGTGCTTAACCACATGCATCCCATTCAGCCTACAACATCTCACATAACTATTCACATATTCATGTTTTTTTTAGTAATAATTTGTAGACAAAAATTACTTACAATTTCTTATTTTACTAAGATCTTAATAGAGCTAAAAATTCAAAATTCAAATGACAATACTAATTATTAATCACTACTTAGTGAATAAATAGTCGTAGAGTTAAAGTTAATAAGCAAATGAAGAGAGTGGAATGTTTTCCAAAAACTAAAAGAAGATAAAAAAGAAAGAACAAGGACAAGATATAAAAAGACAGGTCCACATGAGTGCATGTGAATCAACTCTTATAGGTACTGTAATAAGAGGAGTGGGTAATTGTTGGAGTATTAACAATAATTGATTTGATGAATATGCTTGTGCATTTCTCTGCCATTTCCCACAAATCAATTATTTTTAATTTATCTTATCCTTACAACATTTTTAATTTACTTCGTGTAGGAATATGTTCTTAATTTACTATGTAATTTAAAAGGAACAGTAAAAAAAGTTGAGAAATGACCAATAAATCACGTTATATATATTTATCAACCTATGCATCGTTTAATATTATCTACTCAATCTGTAACATGGAAAGATTCTTATCTACTCAATCATGCAAAAGAAGAAACAGTAACAAGCCTGCACTCTCTGCACTGGCATATATTATTTATTATTTATTATATTTACTTATAAGTAGTTAATTTGTTACGCATCATGGTATAAATAAAAATAAATATTGTGTCTATATAATGGCAACGAGGTGGGTTCTATTTTATTTTTATCAACTAGCACGTACAAATTAACTTTTACCAAAGTACTAAAGAGGTAATTAAGAAAAAACGTGAGATCGATCGTGAGAGATCACTCACAGACCACAATATTTCTGATATTAATTATTAAATGTAATTATTTGGACATATCTGAAATTAATTAACTGCTCGTCTTCGGTACATGTGCAAGTCACCCATTCTGATGCTTCGAACGTTCACCTCCGTGGCTACATCATACATAATGATTATTCATTAATATGTTTCTTCGTCACATATTTATACATCTATCTGTAGCGTTACAGAATTTATACCAAGTTCAAATGGTATTTTTGATATATATTTTTCCTTAGAAGGCAAGCATTAAAAGACCCAAAAAGAAAAAGCCGATAAACCAGATAAAGACATTCTACAAAAGCTGAATTTAGAATGAAGTTAAGCATAAGCTATCTCCATGGCACACACCAACTGTTATAATTTTTATATTATATTATAAAGTAAATTATATTATTAGTATTTTATTAGATTAAGCTTAAGCCATCGATGTCATATTCACAAGTTTCTTACTATACAGCAAATCATAGTTGTAATTATAAAAACACATTCTCTCTTCACATGTTCGATGTCTTGAGAAATTTCTCAAATAACTCCAAGATCTTGTTTTTGTTTTTCTTACCACATTTAACCCTTTAATCACTAGATCCACAAAAAACCAAGATTCATTTTATATATCTATGCATCTACATATAATAGATATATATACAGAGCAAGCATATACTTGACGAGTTTCTTCTTATTTTACTCTTCTTCCTCCACCACTTTGCATGTTTCACTTGTCTTGTTCTTGGTAATGAACTAAGGAAACAAGTTCCAGTGGAAGCTGCTGAGACAGAGAGTGAAGATAAAGATGAAGATTGTTGTTCTCTTCCTTTACTTCTGTTACTACATTGGTTCTACTTCCTCTGTTTCCGACAATGGTGATGAGCTCTCTGTTTTGCTCTCGGTGAAATCAACTCTTGTAGATCCTCTTAACTTTCTCAAAGATTGGAAGCTTCAAGAAACCGGAGATCACTGTAACTGGACAGGTGTTTGGTGCAACTCCCATGGCAATGTTGAGAAGCTCGACCTGTCCGGAATGAATCTCACAGGCAAAATCTCGGATTCAATCAGACAGCTAAAAAGCCTGGTCTCGTTTAACATCTCATGCAACGGATTCGACTCGTTGCTCCCGAGATCAATCCCTCCTTTGAAATCTATAGACATCAGCCAGAACTCATTCTCAGGGAATCTTTTTATGTTTGGTAATGAGTCCATTGGTCTCGTTCACCTCAATGCTTCAGGGAACAGTCTCTCTGGAAATCTCACTGAGGATCTCGGGAACTTGGTCTCTTTAGAAGTTCTTGATCTCCGGGGAAATTTCTTTCAAGGATCAGTTCCAAGTTCATTCAAGAATCTGCAGAAGCTGAGATTTCTCGGATTGTCTGGAAATAATCTCACCGGCGAGTTACCAAGCGTTCTCGGGGAGCTTCTTTCACTTGAAACCGCCATACTTGGATACAATGAATTCGAAGGTCAGATTCCACCTGAATTTGGGAACCTCGACAGCCTNTTCACAACTCGGGAAGCTCAAGTCACTCGAGACACTTGTCATGTACCAAAACAACTTCACTGGAAAAATTCCAAAAAATATAGGAAACGTTACCACATTGAAGGTTCTTGATCTCTCTGATAACGTGTTATCCGGTGAGATTCCAATTGAGATAACAGAGCTGAAGAACCTGCAGCTACTTAACCTGATGCGCAACAGACTCTCCGGCTCCATTCCTCCTGCCATCAGCAATCTCACACAGTTACAAGTACTTGAGCTCTGGAACAATTCATTCTCCGGCGAGTTGCCAAGTGATCTCGGGAAGAATTCTCCGTTACAATGGATTGATGTTTCTTCAAATTCCTTCTCTGGCAACATTCCTTGGACCCTATGCAGCAAGGGAAATTTAACCAAGCTCATTTTGTTCAACAACACCTTCTCCGGTCCAATTCCGACAACTTTATCCACTTGCCAATCACTAGTTCGTGTTAGGATGCAGAACAATCTACTTAACGGTTCAATTCCAACTGGATTTGGCAAGCTTGAGAAGCTACAGAGACTCGAATTAGCCGGAAATCGTCTCAGCGGAGGGATTCCTGGAGACATCTCCAATTCCGTTTCACTTTCTTTCATTGACTTCTCAAGAAACCAGATCCACTCATCTCTCCCTTCCACAATCCTCTCAATTCGTAATCTACAAGCGTTTTTGATAGCAGAGAACTTGATCTCCGGCGAAATCCCAGACCAGTTCCAGGATTGTCCTTGGCTTTCAAATCTCGATCTCTCATCAAACAGTCTCACAGGTACTATACCATCCAGTATTGCTTCATGCGAGAAGCTCGTAAGCCTCAACTTGAGAAACAATCAACTCACCGGAGAGATCCCAAGACAGCTCACTACAATGTCAGCATTAGCTGTGCTAGATCTCTCCAACAATTCCTTAACCGGTGAACTCCCAGAAAGCATTGGAACATCTCCAGCTCTAGAACTCCTCAACGTCTCCTACAACAAACTCACAGGCCCAGTCCCTATCAACGGCTTTCTCAGAACTATAAATCCAGATGATCTGAGAGGAAATTCCGGTCTCTGTGGCGGAGTTCTTCCTCCGTGTAACAAATTCCACAAGGAAACATCAGGTCACCATGGGAAACGAATCGTCGCAGGATGGTTGATTGGGATAGCATCAGTTCTAGCTCTAGGGATTATCACCATCGTTCTGTATAAAAGATGTCATTCAAACGGCGATGATATGGCCAGCAAAGGTGAATGGCCTTGGAGACTAATGGCGTTTCATAGGCTAGGAGGATTCACAGCTTCCGATATACTTGCCTGCATCAAGGAATCGAACATGATTGGAATGGGAGCTACCGGAATCGTATACAAAGCAGAAATGTCACGATCAAACACAGTCCTCGCCGTGAAGAAGCTTTGGAGATCCTCCGCCGATATCGAGGATGGAACCACCGGAGATTTCGTTGGCGAAGTAAACCTCCTCGGGAAATTGAGACATAGAAACATCGTGAGACTCCTAGGTTTCCTATACAACGACAAAAACATGATGATCGTATACGAATTCATGCTCAACGGAAACCTTGGCGACGCGATTCACGGCAAAAATGCCGCTGGGAGGCTACTCGTTGACTGGGTCTCGCGTTACAACATTGCGTTAGGCGTCGCTCATGGACTCGCTTACCTTCACCACGATTGTCATCCTCCGGTAATTCACAGAGATATCAAATCAAACAATATTTTGCTCGACGCGAACCTCGACGCCAGAATCGCCGATTTCGGACTTGCCAGAATGATGGCTACAAACAAAGAAACCGTTTCAATGGTCGCCGGTTCTTACGGTTACATTGCTCCCGGTACATTTTCATTTACCGTATCGGTTATCTAAAACGAATGTAATTAATTACAAATCCGGTTTAATCTATCATTTGCAGAGTATGGATACACGTTAAAGGTCGATGAGAAGATCGACATTTACAGCTACGGCGTCGTATTATTGGAGCTTTTAACAGGAAGAAGACCATTAGATCCACATTTTGGAGAAGGCATAGACATTGTGGAATGGGTGAGGAAGAAGATAAGAGACAACATATCACTAGAAGAAACATTAGATCCTAATGTAGGAAACTGTAGCTATGTTCAAGAAGAAATGCTTTTAGTTCTACAAATCGCTCTTCTTTGCACAACCAAGCTCCCTAAAGATAGACCTTCAATGAGAGATGTGATAACAATGCTTGGAGAGGCTAAACCAAGGAGGAAAAGCAATAGTAATGAAGAGAACACTAGTCGTAGCTTGGCCGAGAAAAAGGTCATGGGTTTTTAGTACTTCTCTTGTAAATGGCTCTTCTTTAGGATTGAGATGAAGAAGCATAAAAAGGCCACTAAACTGGTTCATTTGATTCGTGTTCTGTATGTAGTAGAGAGAAAAGGAGGTCTATCGTTGAATTCGTGTTCTTTTGAAGTATAATTTACAAAGAGAACATAAAACTAGCTAAAAAAGATTGGCATAGCCAAAAAAGATGTAAAGGGGAGAAGAAGATGAAGCTTCTTACATTGTAGTTTTCTTCTCTTTGACTTGTGATCTGTCTTATTATTACTTTAAACATTGTAGATTATTATTATTTGCTTCATAAAATCATTTGAGCTGCAAAACAAAGATCATATAAAAAAGTCACAATGACAACAAAAGAGAAACTTTTTAAATATGAATAGATGGATTGGATTGAATCAATAAATGTACCTTTACCAGTAGCCTCGAATGTTTTCATTATCCGAAGCCTCTTCACAGAACCAATAAACATCCTAGAGACAAGTAAAACTCGGGTTCAGGATTCAGAATTTGGAGATTACAATACATTGGACTCAATATCAAAAAGCATAAGGATATATATATATATATACAACATACCCCCACGGAACATCGCCAACAAGCATCCAATCTCCTTCCTTATCTTCATACGTTAGTACTAATCCAGAAGAACCATCTGGTAGTATCTTGACTGGTGCTTCCATGTGACCATTGCTTTCTCTTGTGCTTAAACCTGATTACAGAAAGAGAATCACCATTTCATATCTCAAAAGGAACCAAAAAAAAGGCAACGAGATACGAAAAACACACCTGTTTTGGGTTTGAGAAACATTTCTTCAAGGGTGTTGGACAATGATTCATAGCATTTATGAGCATTCAGATCAATTTTTCTTCCAATAGGAATACCATCCATAGTCACCTTCACAAACATTGAGTTTCTAAACTTTGTTACATCAGTTCTATTCTTGTTTACATCTTGACGCATCTCCAAGTTCTGATCTTCAGTGACCAATGTCTTGACTTGGTTAACCATACTGTTCATTCTGTAAGTCCTTATTGGTGGCCATCCCACAACTTGCCTGCAAATTTTTCAAGGTTCAAAAAAGCTCAACATTGCACTAAAGAATTGATTAAACACATCTATAGAATTATCTACGCAGAACAGTCTCAGATCAAGACAACTTCTTCAATTTTATAGAAAGATCATCACTTTACAAGACCAAAGCAAATTCAGCAGAAATAAATTGATTGTAAGATTCAATTCCCACGTACAATGACCAAAGCAAATTCTCTATGATCAGGAAAACACATTCAAAGTCATCTACGTAATAAAGGTTCAAATTTTCGAGATAACAGTGATAAAAAAACATACTGTCTGATCGCAAAATTCAAATCCTTTTTTATGGTTCTGGTGATAATCATATGATATTGAGAAACCCTAAATCAAAGTAAAGGCTTTTTCATAATTCTAATGGTTATGAATTTTAATGATAATCATAACGGAAGGAAGGAGAATCTCACCCACTAGTAGCGGCCATGGAATCAGCTGTTCTCTTAGTCCCAGCAATAACGCTAGCTCTGCTCAGAGAAGAAGACGATGATGATGAAGATGAATCATCAACGTAAGGAACCCTAAAATCTCGATAACCCTTTCGACCAAGGCTCAACGTAAGCTCGAGCTCATTCCCAACCGGAGAAGAAGAATCCTCACAAGAAACGGCGAGATTTTCATCGTTTGACAAAGTTGAAGCCGAACCAACTTCCATTTTAGAAACCCAGAAGAAGCTGAGAATTATTGGTAGAGAGATGATGATGATGATGAATCGTTGGAGATTTTGATTCTAAGGGAAGAGATGGGTTGAATTTGAAGCAAAGTTTGAGACTTTTAAGTAAGGCAGAAACAGTGAGAAAGAAAAGAGAAACAGAGGATGAACAAGAAGACACGACTGATGGGATTTGTCTCTTTTTACTTCTCTAACTTTAGTCTTGTTTCTTGCCAAAACTATCAGTTTTTATGCAAAAATAAATAAATATTGTTTGGCACAAACATAATTGTGATAAATAAAGTTTATCACTTTATTCCGTGAATATATTTACTTACATCTCTTTTTTATTTTTACTTTTAATTAACAATATCCACTTTTCTTTCCCGCATCAATAATATTAAAACTTTTTAATCTTTTATGGGTGATAATAAAAATTATATTTATCGCATTTTTTTTGTAAATTTATATAACGTAGTATCACAAGTATGTGAAATTCTATAAAAAAAAATTTAGTTGTCTAACATAAATAAATATATTATAAGCTAACATGATTCTATAGTGTAGATATGATCAAAAAGTGATAAATAATACATGGTGGGGCTAATGTTCGGATGTTTAGTGGTATTTGACTCCAAAATCTGATATATTTAAAAGAAAATTGATATCAAAACGATCGTATCCGTGGTATTAATTTTAAAAACATTAAAGAAAAACAGAATAAATTAAAATGTCAAATTGTTTTTTGCATACATATCCTCTCAAACTAAGAAAAAAGTGGGGGCTCACATGTCAGCTTCATGGGATTCAATCGGACGGCTAAGAAAGATACTTAGAGAACTACAAGGGGCCCACGAGAACAGAGGGGGGACTCGTGCCCACGTCCTTTGGTCCATCTTTCCTAATCGGACGGTGACGATTAGCTCCGGTTAAAAGCTAAGGTTTCATCAAAGATAGTATTATTATAATCAAGTGGCAATCTAATCTTAATCACGTAATTAAAATTGTATTTTAATAAAAAGAGAGTTTAGCTGTCCATTTTTAGTGGTGTCCGAATAAAAACCCTGTCGTCTGGAAGGAAGACATAACCGACCGTTGCTTCTTCACTTTCTAAATAAACCGTTCAATCAATTAATTGCGAATAGAGAGAAGGGTTGAAATTTTGAAAGTGTTAGTTGTCTATGTGGGTCCCAAACTCTGCAATGGGAGGGAAGTATAAGATTCGCTGCGGGGTGCACCACCGTAGCCTAAGTATCTAATTCTTAAAACCGGTTATCTCCGAGATAGCTAATTTCATCATCTTAATTGAAACCGTAGATAAACCGGGACTGGTTATTTCCGAGTTAATATCTTATTCTTCCTCAGCTAGTCTACTGACTCTACACTGGTACGGAACTGGACTCTGACACGAAGTCACGAAGAAACAAAAAAAAAAACAAGTCGGACCAAACTGTATGTGATTCGTTCGGACAAGAAGCGATGATGAGAGGATCTCGTCTCCTCCTCTGTCGTGCTTGTTTTTCTTACCGTCTTTGCTCTGAGTTTCATCATCATCGTCAATCGTCATCACCACAGTTTTCCCAATTCCATTAGATGTAACCGGTAACTCAACTCGGACCTTTCCACCTATCAGTGCATTTCTCTCTAATTCATCGAATCCAAATATGAAGATCCTCCGAACAGTTTCAAGTTATCTACGGATGAAAGACAATACCGAACTGCGCTTCAGATTCATTACTGCTTTAACGTGTCTAGTAGGAGTTAAGTTCTTGGAATGTTCAAGTTCCTTTCCTTTCCATAGACTTCACCACTGCGATTCAATGTGATGAGATAATAGTAATAGAGAAAGGGAACGTGGTGGGAAGCATGAAGTGTTGTTGTTGGGGAAATCAGAAAGATACGCCAAATTGTGGACTCAAAAAAACAGTGAATTGAAAGAATCTGTACTTTCTGGAGTCATTCATAATTTGATTATTTTGAGATGTCTATTTCTTTTGAGTTTACATTTAGGTCTCTACTTTGCAACTTATTTGTCAAGATAATAAAGTGAATGATTATTAGTTTCTTCATTTTGGGTTGAATAGTGCCTTTGTTCCGGACTGAGAGCTAAATCATCATATTATCTTTGTTGTTAACCGCGAAAATATCAAATGGATTCGGATTAAACCAGCAAGGAGACAAACTCATGATAATATATTATTCATACCTCTATTTATTATTGGATACTGAAAATATAAAACTTAAAATTATATAATAGTATGAACCTTTGCAAAATCATTATTAAAAAAATAGAAGAAGTTTGGGCCGTAGTGGCCTTATAAGAGAGTGAAAGAACATAAATATTAGAAAATTAAAAATATATAAAAAAGAATGAAAAAGACCAAGCCCAGTTTGTGATTCCAATAATCCAATAAAAAACGTCCACGTCAGTCCCTACAAACGAGTTATCTACACGCGCGTGAAGAAACGCCTGATCTCTTTTGTTTTAGAACAGCCACCACCACCACCTCCTCCTCCTTGTAAGAAGAAATTAATTACATACAAAGAAGCGAAAAATTCATCATCACCGTCAACTTTCTCCGATTTCATAATCATTCTATGGATTCGATTCATCTCCTATGCCCCTCCTGACCTCTTCATGAATTGCTAGGTGAACAATGAATTTTCGATTGTTTGTTATTTTTTTGATGATCTACATAGAAATAATTTATATATATGAAGCATAACTTTTGCTAATATCTTTGCTTTCTTCAAGGTTTCGATTATGTTTTTTTTCTTAAATATATATTTTGTAAATCGAATTTGATATTTGTTTTGCAGGACAACAATGGAGGCTCGTCCAGTTCAGAGATCAGGTTCTAGAGAGCTTAGTAATAATAATAACCTTCCCCGCACTTCTTCAATTCCATCTATACCAAAAACTTCAGCAACAGAAGATGTTTTCATTAAATCAGACAACACTCAATCAATGTCAAGGCCATTAGGACAAAATTACCATTTACTTTCTTCAAGTAACGGTGGAGCTGTTGGACATATATGTTCTTCATCATCATCTGGTTTCTCAACCAATCTTCATTACTCATCTATGGTATCTCATGAGAAACAACACTACACAGGAAGCAGTAGCAAGGCTGTGTTACAGACATCAACCAATGATGGTTCTTGGTGCTCTGATTCACTGCCAAATGAGTTTCTTGATTTCACTGAAAACCAGTTGGTGATTCATAACAGTCAGATCGAAGATGGTGGCATTCCGGCTTCCTTTGATGACATTCATAAAACAAATGGTTGGCAAGAATGGGCTGATCATTTGATGACTGATGAAGATCCTTTGATATGGAATGATCTTTTGATTGAAACAAGTTCCAATTCTGATTCAAAGGTTGTTCACATTTCTCTTCCAAGTTTTTGATATTTGTCTTTTTTTCTTATTGTTTGAAACTGAACACAATGTTTTCAGGACCAGAAACTACTCCAAGCTGCTCCACAACCTCAGATTGTTCAGCAACAACCTCAGATTGTTCAGCAACAACCTTGTCCGTCTGTGGAATTGCGACCTGTTAGCACAGCATCTTCTAACAGCAATAATGGATCAAGCAAAGCACGTATGCGTTGGACACCAGAGCTTCACGAGGCTTTTGTTGAGGCTGTCAACAGTCTTGGTGGCAGTGAAAGTAAGCTTTCTTTTCCTTAAACTTTTTATAACATAAAATTTCTTCTAGTCTAAAATCATATTATTGTTAATTTTCGTAGGAGCTACTCCTAAAGGTGTGCTGAAGATTATGAAAGTGGAAGGCTTGACAATATATCATGTCAAAAGCCATTTGCAGGTTCTTACTAATCTTTTGTCTCCTTGTGCTAAATGAACAAAAAATTTGTCTAGTAATAAAAAATGGTGTATTTATTTATCAACTGCAGAAGTATAGGACTGCTAGATATCGTCCAGAACCATCAGAAAGTGGTATATACCAAACTCGTTACTCGATGATTTTTCAGTGTAGAAGAAAACTAAGATTGATTTGATCTTTACAGGTTCACCAAAGAAGAAGTTGACACCGCTTGAACATATAACATCTCTTGATTTAAAAGGGTAAGGTTTTATTTTGTTCTGGTAACATAACATCACAAGTGCTACACTATTTTTTAACAGATTCTCACCTTGTTTGAACATATTTATACTGCAGTGGGATAGGTATTACAGAGGCTCTTCGACTTCAGATGGAAGTACAGAAGCAACTCCATGAGCAGCTAGAGGTATGTTCATTAAGGCCTTTCCAATAGCTTTGTTTTTTATGCATGTGTATGAGTTTTATATGTTATTTTCTTTTGCCTTCAGATTCAAAGAAACCTACAACTCCGAATAGAAGAACAAGGCAAGTACCTGCAAATGATGTTCGAGAAGCAAAACTCGGATCTTGCCAAAGGGACAACCTCAACATTAGATTCTGCAGCCAAACCCGAAAAAGAAGAAAAGAAAACTGTTGGTTCAAAGGAGCTCGTAGCAGAAGAAACCAGGAAACGCGAGGAGCCAGAATCTCCGCAGCCAAAGCGCCCCAAAACTCATAATTGAAAGAACCTCTCTACCAAGAATTTGTGTACTGATGCAAGTGACATAGAGATCTCTCTCATCTTGACGTTCTTCAAGACTTCTCTTTCAACTGTACAACTATTTTTCTGAAGACTCTTTCAACTCAGCTGTGTAGGCAAACAACAGATCCCCAAAGAAGAAACAAAAACAAATAAAAGCCTTAGGTTTGGGAGAATCTTCATCATTTGAATGTAATCTAAATGTTCAACTTATCATTAGCTTTGACTGATACAGATACTCACTTTTTAATCTTTTCATAAAATTCATGAATATTAAATCTGGTTTACAAAATTTACCTCAACAAAACCTATATTAGTATTTTGTTAACAGTATATTACAGAATGTTCATAAACTTGACATCAAATGATACCACACATACATCAATATATCTTCTTATATCAATACACAAACACACAAAAAAAGAATCGAATATATGATAATTCATAACAAAAACAAATATATGTATATTGATCTGTGAGTGCAAAATCATCTGAATGGCTCTACAGGCATAGTTTCCTCCAACGTAACAGCGGCTTGAAAACAATCAATAGCTTCTTTCATTGAAGAGACGGATCCTTCAGCTTTGAACATCTTTCCAAGATTGTACCAAGCCAAGTGGTTCAACCTATCAATCTTAAGAGCTTCCATTAGAAAGCTTCTTACAACTGCTATGCTTGATCGGTTCCCAAGCTCCAGTAGTATCTCAGCATTTGATATTAGGCTTGGGACGTGCATTGGATCAATGTCTAGAGCTGTTGTGAACGCCTCCCTCGCCTCTTCTAATTTCCCCTGTCTCTTGTACAGTACACCTACCAATTCGTATGAATAAGTAGTTATCAACATTAGTTCAAACGCCAAGCAAACGCAAACAAAACAATCAAGGTCTAAATCTCATTTGGTTAATACCTTCAGTATGGTATCGAACAGAAGAGTAAGGCGAAATGAGTCTTGATCTCGAGAGACATGTCTCTGCGTCGCGCCATTGTGAGAGGTTTATGTAGATATGAGCTAGATCATGCCACGTCCCAAGCTCCAGACTCCTTAATCCTTCTACATATCCCTGTAATGAATAACTCTGTTTCAGTGTTAATTCTGCACAACTTGAAAGTTTTGAGGGTAAAATAAGACACTACACATACAAATTACCTTTGGCAGCTTCTTCGCAGAATTGAAGCTTTTGCTCTGAACCTGAAGGAGTGCAAGAAGTTGTGTGTAAGTCTTAATCGCATCTTTCACTTCTCCTTTAGCTAAACGAAGCTTTGCCTTCAAACGCAACAGCTTCCCCTGTTCCCATTTCCCTGTCTCGTTAAGAGCCGCATCAACAATAGTCTCTGCATCTGAAAACCGCTTCTGTGCTGATAAAACCCGAGCCAAAAGCAACCATACTTCAAGATCCGACTCTGCTCCAAGTTTCAACGCTTGTTTAGCGTATGCTAAAGCTGAATCAAGCTTCCTCTGCTCTGCACTCTCTAACGCAAGACGGTGAACAACTCTTGGGTTTGTCATATCTGCAGATTCCAGTGCCTGAATTCCCTCAGATTGCCTAGCTATCCGCTCAGTCTCGGTAATTGCCGTTCTTGAGCTTTCAGTTAGTGAAATCCCTAAAACGAGACGCGCAGCTCCCTCTAATTGACTGCATTCGTTTCCCAAGTTTCCAATCGCTCTACGGGCATAATCTATCCCTTCCTCAGCAAGACTAGATCTCTCACCACAGATCTTGGAAGCCATCAACAAACCTGAAATCCGGTTTGGATCCTCCCGTTCTGAAAACAGCTTCCTCAGTAAACCAAGTGCAACAAGACCTTGTCCTGCACCTTGATAACACAGAGACAATGTATGATAAAGTTCCCTCTGATCCAAGATTTCGGGGCTAAGCTCTTCGTATTGCTTTGCTAGAGAGGTTAGATCGCCTGCGATTGTAAGAGCAAATGAGAGATGGTCCAAGATAGCTGCGTCCCACAAGATTCTTTTTTGATTAACTTTCCTGAGAAGTAACATCAGAAGAAGAATAGCTTCTTCCACATTGTTCCTAGGAATGAACGAGCCCTCTGTCTGAGAACGCAGGTTTGGGGGCACTGCTTCTTCCCCAGAATAGAGGAGAAACACAGCATACTCTTTCTGGATTCTCGCTGTGGTTTCTGGATCGAGTTTCCAATGATTGAGAAGCGCTCTTCTATACGATAAAACAGCATCACGAGGTGAATCAGCTAGTTTCCACAACTCAGGAAGCAGCTCAACCGCTTTTTTCAGTGTCTCCTGCAACTTAATATCACCAGTCACTTTATCAGAGACACCCTCTGCTAAAGAAGCCTCGACTATATCAAGAATAACTCTACAAGACTGTGCAGCTTCTGCAATAAGAATAAACCAATATTTCAGTTAAACAAAAGATCCTAATTTGAACACAAGAGAGCCATATATCAAACGGTCGTTAGTACCTTGGAACCTCCCAAGACGCTGGAGAGATTTTGCTTTGAGAAAAATGGCTTCAAAAAGCAAACTAACAGCATGGTTAGACGTGGAAGGCGGAGGAGCAGTAACAAAGCCGCCTTTAGACCGTCTTCTATGTTTTCGTTCTTCTCTAACGGTTAGAGCTGTTTTCAACTTTACAGTGATCCCATTGATATCTATCCCTTCAAAGACTCGCAATGCTGCCTCGATATTTCCTTTCTGATACTCAATTCTTCCCAGAAGCGCTCTCGCCTCCTGAAACAACAACAAACCACAATGAGGTCTGCTTATTCGATCAACAAAACCTGAGGAGTGATTAGAGAAATCAAACCTCGTAGTTCAATGAACTTGTCTCACGCAGAGATAACTCAGCTTCTTCAATGTTCCCATAATCTAGTTTCCTGGCATTCTCGCTTTCTGCAGTTGATAAAGCAGAGCTAACATCGTAGCCTCTGCCTAGGTCAGATCTCTTGTCTTCATCCTCTCTAAGTCTCATTTGTTCACCAGAACACAAACACTTCATTCTGATCTTCCTCAATCTTTGTCTAATTATCTGAAAATGCAACTTCTCGGGACTAATCTCGTTGCTCTTCATAGATTGTCAAAACGTTTGATGATTTTCAAAGTGACACCAAAGACCATTATTAAACACATATTAGAAGAATCTTCAAGGAGATCACGATTTGTTTCATAAAAAAATGACATAAAACAGGCAAAAAATGACATTCAAATATATGAGATATGATTCATTATATATACAGGCAAAAATCACAACTTTTCTGATATAAACCCTAAAAATTAATGCCCAGAATTCAATCAATAATTAAAGAATGGATTTTGATAAAAGGGCAGTCTCAATTTCAGCATTTTAAGTCAAAAACTCACCCCTAATGAAAAAAGTCAATTGGCGAGAAGATCGAGAAGTTTGGGGATTGTAACACAGTTCAGTATCAAAAAGCTCGAAATTTCAGAATTAAGATGAGAATAAAACAATTAAAAACCTAAAATCAGATGAAATCCTAAACCCAATTGAAGTAAACAAAAACGATCAAGAAACAAAAAGGGAGAAACAGAAGACACCTTTGATTTGCTGGGAAAATAAGGAAGCCGAGGACAGCCATGTTCTCCTCTGAATTCCTCAAAGACTGATTCCGATTTTGAAACAATCAAAGCGAAGCAAACAAAAAAAAAAATCTGATCTTTCTTCTTCTTTATTATATATGATAATATTTTCAGGCTTTTACTTTCTCTCCACCTTTTTGCTTTGTCGCTTTCTGCATCGGTGTGACTTAGTTTATTGCCGCCTTCTTCTTTGGTGTTTTCTTCAGTAATACCCAAAAAATTATATTAAAAATTGGAGAAGAAACAGTGCAGGCGAATAAAAACAGCAAGCAAATGGAATTTTTCGGAAGCTTGGAACATGAGAGGATAGAGAGATGTACTGTTCGTCTTTACTTAAATCAATATCTTATGTACTCAAGACATTTTTTTTACCTTTTTATATTTTTTCCTTTAATTATTTCCGCCTGTTGAAAATTTTGAGGGTCCCTTTAATTACTTGTGTTTTATTTTGTTTTTGTCAACAATTATTTCGATCTTTTAATTTTTGTTGGTGTGATCAATAAAAGTATTAAATATATGAATTAAATAGTATTAATGGAGCATGAAAATATTGAAATGTCAACAATAAAAAAAAATGTGAATCATAAAAATTTAGCAACATATCATAACTCTATAAATTAGTGTTATTATTTCCTTTTTATCAAGTTATATTGTACCATGTATTACTATTAAACAAGTGATTTCATTGACGACAAAAAAAAAACAAGTGATTTCACAAAAAGACGGCAGCTCTATACTTTAGCCACGTGTCATAAATTAGTATGTTATCCCGGTTTGGATTAGTTCGGTAAGATACGTCGTTTGGTTTGGGTTAATTCCGAATACAGTAGTCGGTTTGATTAATTTGCCTCGTCTCTTTATAGATAAATAAAAAAGCTCGGCGAATTTGGTTTGAACTAGGGCAAAGGGAGTGAGAGATGAGTTTTGTAGCTGTAGCTTGCTCCATGCCAAGAGCTTCAATGCTTATTAACTACTTTAATTTGATCCCTTCCGATATCCATCGCTTTCCACTTTCACCGAGTATATCATCCCGGAGCGTGAAATCTCCGGTACGCCTTGCTGCTGTTTCGTCTGAAGCTGTACCAGATCCTGAATCCAAAAATCAAAGTCGCAAAAAGAAGAAAGTCACGCCAAGTAGTGAAGCAGAGAATAACAAGTTTCCAACAAAAGTCCCGCGTAAATCAAAGCGTGGACGACGGAGCGAAGCAGACGCTGTGGAAGATTTCGTGAGAAACTCACTCGAACGTACCTTCTCCACTCTACGGGAGCAGAATCCGGAGGTATTTGAGAATAAGGAGAAGGTGAATTTCATCAAGGACAGAGGCGTTGATGAAGAAGAAGAAGAAGATGATGAGGAAGTGATGGTGGTGGAAGAGGAAGATCCAGATTGGCCAGTAGATACAGATGTGGGCTGGGGAATCAAAGCTTCCGAGTATTTCGATACACATCCTATAAAAAACGTGGTTGGAGAAGATGGGACTGTGATTGATTGGGAAGGTGAGATTGATGATAGTTGGGTTAAGGAGATCAATTGTTTAGAGTGGGAAAGCTTTGCTTTTCATCCTAGCCCACTCGTCGTTCTCGTATTTGAACGATACAATAGGTATAAAACCTTGTTTAATTCATTGACGAATTTTCACAAACACCTGGTGTGCATAGCTGAAAACTATTTTAACAATGAAAAGCTTTGTCTTTCTTCCTTTACAACATTATCCAAGACTGTGGGAATCAAAACATGTATTCAATTCGCAACTAGATCAGCTCAACTTTGGTTTCTTAGTTCTGAAAGTGTTAGAGCGACCAAACTCTACTACCGTTGGAATAATCAATTGAAATTTCTGGACTTTTACAGGGCTAGTGATAACTGGAAGACATTGAAGGAGCTTGAGAAAGCAATCAAAGTTTATTGGAATTCGAAAGATCGATTACCACCACGAGTATGTCAGCAACCTTCTCTAGAACTATCTTGATATGATGACATGTTAACATAGCTGCTCTTTGTTAACAAGAATCAACATGTTTGATGAAACAGGCGGTTAAAATTGACTTGAACATCGAGACAGATTTGGCATATGCTCTTCAAGCTAAAGAGTGCCCACAGATTCTCTTCTTACGCGGAAACCGGATTCTGTACAGGGAGAAAGGTAATAACTAATAAATAATAAGCTACGATTGGAATATTGTTTTACTTCTTGCATTATGTTTTAGCAATATAGTATCCATGATTTGTTGAAACTTGATTGCAGACTATCGCACAGCTGACGAATTGGTACATATGATTGCACATTTCTACTATAAAGCAAAGAGACCTTCGTGGATCGACAAAGCTAAAGTAACCCCATTCTGTTAGTTTACAACAGGAACAGATTAGTTTTACTCAAAGGTTAGTGTAGGAAAGGATCGATCAAAGCTTCAGAGTTCAGACTATATAGATTGTAACATTATCGTATGTTCTACTAAATATATAAAGTTGTTTCCAAAATTTCAAGAGAAAATAACACCAAACTAATGAATTAAAACCAGATTTATTGATCAAGAATTTTCACCATAGAGTAAAAGAAACAAATGTTGTTGATCAAAGAGATAATATTATTAATGATGTTTAGAATGAATCAGCTAAGAAGCTTCTTCCGCTTGGCGTAACCATAGGTGGCCAGGAAAAGCACAACACAAAGTGCAACAACACTCCACACAACGTAACCAAAAATGCCATTTATACTATAAAATGGCATTGGTGTGTTCATTCCGAACAAGTTGACAACCACTGTCCCTGCTGTTATTGCATAGTTTGATATGTTCACCGACATCATTAGCTCCATCAGTCCATTACGTTCATTACTCTGCTCTATCTTCACGTACGCTTCAGTGCCGTCAATATGCTCCTTCATCTGCAATTTTTGTTTTAGTTAAAAGAAACCAAACCCATATGGCCACCATATTCATATGTCTAGCTACTTTTATTGCTTACCATAAGAATCTTGTTTCGCATTTCCTCTAGTTGCATGAAGTATGCCTCTAGTAACATCTCCACATCATCAACATCATCTTCTACCCTCACTATTGTGCCACTTCTTCTATTTGATTTGACCCGGTTAAGATTTGATGCATTGTTTGGTGCAGTTTGCTGGCTCTTTAGCCATTTCCTTGTTAAGTATAAGTTAGCCATGTCTCCTTTATCATCTAACAAATGCTCGATTTCATCTCTCGCCTTAATAAACAACACACAACAATAGTTATATAGTATGCATCAATGCATGGGGAAAAAGTAACCTTTACGTACCTTTTGTACACGAACTGCCAAGTAGGTGAGATTACTTTTCAAACATCGTAAGTATGTAAGATTCTCAATGTTAACTTTCTTGGATAGTTCATCAAGAAAAGTCCAAGCTTGTGTCTCAAGTGAAGCCACATTGTTATCTATATACGAGCAGACGACGTCGAGTGCAATCTCCAAAACCTGAAATTCAAAAGGAAGCTCACTCTTCTCTAACCCCTCTACACCTTCTTGTAGTAAACCATTCATCTGAGGAAACTCTTGCTTTAGCCTGTCTACAAGTGTAAGCACAACAGGACGGAGAGGATCAAGCAACAACACTTCTTCTGCCGTAACTATTACATTAACGACCTCTAAATTAACAACAATTGCTTTCTCCCTCACTACATATAGCAACATATAGATTTGTTATTATCTAATGTTAAAACCTAAAAGTATTAACCAAAATAAACAAAACTTTTACCAAGGATTTTACAAGAATGAGATAAAGCAATCCTCAAATCTCTAGCTGAAACAGAAGCACGTTCAATGATGGTGATCTTATCACATTCCACAACTTCCGATGCTCCAGTCCGATCAAACCTCATCCACATTCTTAATCCTCCAGAATTTTTCTTAGCCTTCCCCGTCCTTCCCACGTCAGCATTAATAGGAGGAGGAGGTGGTAGAGATGAAAGCGTTAGTGTCTCGTTCATCGCCGAAACATTCTTATGGCCAAATGACTCCATTGAATTTACAATCGTAAGTCAGAGATAAGGCTGAAGAGCTTAGCCGTTTCTTCTTCGTTCCTTGAACCGAGTAGGGTTTGTATTGTGTGTGGCGTTTTGGTTTCGGCCATGCGTGTGCTGAGTGATTTTTAGGGTTCTTTAGATGTTACTTTATATATATAGATCGTTTTGATGACTTAAAAAAAGATTTCTAAATTTTCTTATAATTTTGTAAAAATGTAATTATAAAATATAGTAGAATTATCTTCGGGATATTGCATAATATATTTTAATTAATGTATTGTGTTTGTTACAGTTTCTTTTTAAAAATAGTTGTTGGTTATTTAACTCCAAAAAATTACGCAATTAAATATATTATAAATAAATGGTTTAAGGACCATTGATTAATTAAATAGTCATACTACATAATAAAATAAAGAAGAACTACATAAATAAGGAAAAAATCATATTTAATTAAATAAAAAAATAACAGTTCCGGACTCTAGTTTTTCATCTTCAAAATCATCGTTCTTGTCCACAAAAAATAAACTATGTAAAATATTGTAAATCATTAGATAATTATTAGTTTGACAAGGAAAAAAAAAAGTGAATACCTTAATCGACGGAACGAAGTAGTCAAACAGAAGAGTCATGCTTGTCGCATTTACAAATCTTTCTACACCAGCATGCCAAAATGGCTAGCAGAATTATGAAAAAGACGACGACGCCAACTATGGCCCACGATCTAGTAATACAGATCATATTGTTTCTTCAACACAACGATTTTGTTTGTGTTTTGCTTCTTTGTTTAGACGATTGTGTGTGTTTTTGTTTTTATTTTGGTCACAGACGATTGCGTTTATATAGAGTAATATGTTTGTATGTTAATATGGAAATCTAGCGATACATATTTTAGATTTCATAAAAAAGTAAAGTATAGTCTCATAATCTTACCTATATAAGTTAATTTTACATTTTACTAAGTACTTATAAAAAGTAAACTTAACTTTTTCTTTAGCTTTATATATTTGCTATATCATTAAGGAAATTTCTTTTAAAAAAAAGAAATAATGACGAGAATAATAGAAAGGTCATAGCTGTTGGATTTGGGCTTGGATCAGGGCCATGACCCAATTATTACCAAGTAAGACAATAATTTACTATTAGAAGTCTCTGTTTCTGGCCCAATTGTAGATCTCTCTCCGTCGCCGGGATCAAAGACAGCTCCGATGACGAATGTCAGGGTTGCAATGTTCATATAAGATTTTCCATGATGGATTAGTTATTTGATTCAATATGACTTACGAATAAAACAGAAAACAGAATCACAAATCATTACAAAAACCAGAAGAATAGTTTCAGTTTTGTCTCTATATTTATTTAGCCTTGTTTTGTAGCGAGCGAATCAACTATTCTTTTGGAGATACAATAAGCAGTAGATTGAATAGTGATCATTGGGTTTACACCAACAGCTGAAGGCAATACACTTCCATCACAAACAAACAATCCCTCTGCTTCCCAGCTCTCACCATTCTCATCTAATGCACCTTCCTCAGCTGTAGCTCCCATTCTACAGCTACCCATCTGGTGAGCTGAGAAGTACGTTGTCCAATACTCTCCTTTTGTACTGACTCCACCATCTGCACCAACTCCATCTAGAAACTCTTCCATGGCTTCTTTTGTTATTCCGTTACACTTCATCCTCTGTCCATCACTCCTACACAATCCAACGTGTAAAATGTTAGTATTGCTTACAAAATTATACCATTTTTGTAGGTTAAGTAATGTACCTATATGTTCCTATTTCAACTGCACCAGCTGCAACCAAAACCCTCAAAGCTTGTCTAAGTCCTACTCTTAAATTCTCCTTATCTTTCTTGCTTGTTCTGTATGTAACATCACCTTCCTTCATAACCTCACCTGACCCTATGTCCCGAACCAGAGCAAATAAATGAGCTGTTCTTCCATACTTCATCATCCGCTCCTTAAGGTCTTCTCCTGAAACCCACGGACTTAAACCTGCATATGAAGCTGGTCCTATCATTGGATTCTCTAGTATTGCTCTGCATCCTGATTCAACATCATTTATATGATGAACTGACGTGATGATCCCTCCTTCATACATTTTCCCAGAAAATTCAGAATCTTTCTCTGGAAAGTATCCCCATGTCATTAACACTGGGTGCAGCCTTAGGTTCTTCCCGATGTTCTGGTTCTTTAGCCCACTCGAAAGCATCAGAGGCGGTGTCAACAACGAGCCAGCTGAGGAAACAGTCACTCGAGCTTCGATCATGAACTTCTTTACAATCTTTCCTCCTGTAGAGCTTGCAATAACTCCCATACATTGTTTCTTTCTCTTATTGTTACTGTTAGTGTTGTCTACTAATATAAACTTCTCAGCTTTGATGCCTGTTAGGATCACTGCACCATTCTCTACAGCATCAACCAACCAAGTTCGATCTGTCCCGTTCTTGTCTCCTGCTCTACATCCATACCCGCAAGAACCACAGTAATGATCCTCTGATGAGTTCGTTGGAACTGACACTACCTTCAACCCGAGTCTCTCGCACCCTTTCCGCAGAATCTGGTTCTGAAACCCTTCTTTGACGCATCTTTCCGTGACACCGATCCTTGTGGTAACTTCATCCATTGCAGATTGGTATTCTTGGCTACCAAAAAACTTGATCTTACTCCCTTCAGACCATTCTTGCAAAACATGATCTGGTGTTCTTATCGATGCTGACCAGTTAACCGCTGAACCTCCTCCAACAGTTGAACCAGCCAAGATCATAAATTTCCCATCAACAGAGGTCATAAGCCCACCCTTCTCATATAGCTCGAGCATAGATGGACCTTCAAGACCTGAATAATCCTTAGCTGTAAAGTAGTTTCCTTTCTCTAAAACCAAGACTTTTAATCCAGCTTTAGCTAAGTTAGCAGCTGCAACACCACCTCCGCTCCCTGAACCTACAACAACCACATCACATCTGATCCTATGCACAGTGTCACCATCATCTTCTCTAGAAACATGAACACCTTTATCTATTAGAGATTGTATGATGGTAATATCATTCTCATGTATTGTCTCAATGAGTCCTGTCTCAAGTGGCCGTCGTTTCTCATCTAATTCACTCTTCTTGTTGCTACTTATCTCTGTATTATCAACACAATACCCAATAGCTTCCAAAGCAGGATTTTTCAGATTCTCATCCATCTGTGAAACAAACAAATAAATCATATTATTTCTCAATTAACACAAAAAATAAACTTTGTATTGATGAATTTTACCTGAGAGAAGAAGTAAAAGAGTGAGTAGAATTTTGCAAGGAAAAAAGTGACTCTAAGTGGAAGTAAAAATCCACTTTGTCTTGACCATTTTCTCAGGATCTCTTCTCTTTTATCCAATGAAATTTCAGAGAATTTAAGAACAAAAGGCCAATTCTTATCAAGACAAAGAGAGCCACAAAGCAATAAAGTTCCAATTCTGAATGATAATATCATTAATATGATTCTTAATATCTTAACTGCTTCTGATCTTCCGTTTTTTACAATCATATCCGCCACCTACAGAAACCAGTACAAGAATAACAACAACCTAAGCAATTGGTCTTTAATCTAAGCAAGAATATTATTTTCCACTAGAAACTGGAGATACAAACTATAGAGAGAAAGAGAGAACCTCATCAGTGAATTGAGATTGAGTAGATGAGGCTATGTAGAAGGAGTCAACAGCTTGTTGCCGTACTTGTTGCGGAGGGAGGAGAGTTTGACAGATAACGGCAAGAGCTTGAATCTGAGAAGGTGAGAAGCCATGGTTGTAGCCTTCTTCTCTCTTCATAGATCTCAATATAGGATGCCCTCTGCTTCTTCTTCTTCTGGCTTCATCCATGTTTACAAGTCTCACCAGTTTATGATTGGATTAGGATTTATTTAAAGGAGACATCCGTGAGCTTTAAGAATCATCCTAAGTCTTCTTTTCTCGTGTTTTTTTTTTTGATTCTGTTGGTGGGTCCCACTACATTAAAATGTTTATGGAGAAATAAATCTTTGCCTTAAGTGTAAGAATTAGACATCTCCAAAGCTTTTTCACTAGAAAGTGTCGACTCTCTTTATCTGCTTTTGCACATTTGGTTTCTAGTAGATTTGTGTCTTTTTTTGAATCTTCTGTGTCTTTTTTCGAATCTTCTGTTTAGTCAACATATTTTCATATATTTAATATTAATATACAATATTTATACATAAAAGGGAAGTCAAAATAAATCAACAATTTCTATTTTACTCAAATAATGTTTAAAATTTGAATGATATTCTATATTTATCTTCTTTTTTGTCGTCAATTATTATTTATCTTTTAATTCCATTTTTTTGGGTCAGTGCTATGTAGTTACTTGTGGAGTTCATACTAGTTAGGAGAGTTTACGTAATCTTTGGTCCACCATCAAATTATCTTGGCTATATAAACTACCACAAATCAGTCAACTTTTAAAAAACAAATATGGTAGCCCCAAACCAAGAACACCTCAACCATTCCTAATAAAGCCTAATAAAGTATTGTGAGTAAAATATATTTTCCCGCTTCACAAACCATAAAATAAACAGAAATAACTCAATAAGTCATGCGGGGAAAAGTACTCTCCTAATATAAAACAAGGCAAGCACAAATTGATAAACAGGCCTTATATATTTTAAAGCCCATTAAAAATATTTTGGGCTTATATATTTATATGCATTTTTTTGGAACTTGTACATCTATGTAGATTAAAATTTTTCTTTATTTTATAGCCTCTGCATAGAACTTTTGTTCCCACACATATTTTAATACGTTATGTTATATTTTTTTGATAAAATATGATCTGATGAGCAATTAGATTTATATTGGTGAACATTTATTTATTTATTATATGCATTGAAGTCATAGACATATTATTATCAAACGTTTTGGTTCAAAATCCGAAGAACAATGATTTTAATGTCCGAAATAAATTCATATTTTACTGGGTTTCATTACTTATAGGAAAACAACGAGGACGAAACGTAACTGCAACAGGCATTGTACAATTTTGTCGTACAAGGAATTTAACAGCGACAGCTAAAAAGTAGATAGTTAAAAAAATAGTCTGAAACGCTGGCACAATGGTGACAGTGGTAGGGAGGCAGGAACCGGAAATAGAAAAGGCATGCGTTAGACCGTGCCGTTTCCGGTAAGAAACTGACACGTGTTGAAGTAATATTGGAAGACTCCTTAAGCTTTCGCTTTCGTACGACGTGGCTCTGTTCCCTTCGGCGGCTACGACGCGTCTTTGTCGACGACTCCGCCGTTTACCCTCTCCTCTGTCTCTGTTACTACTTCAGCTTTTGTCTATTATTTTAACTCTTCATCTGTCTTTGCTTTTATTTTTGAAAATTTTATATCCCTATTGGCTATTGCTATTATTAGTGTGTGTCTATCTGTCTATACAAGTTTTGAATTTGGACTTTAATGGATTAACGAGATTATAAAAATAAATAAAAAGATTTAAGCAGTTTTTTTGGATTTTAAGATGACGTATAAGATAAAAGCATTATAAATTTCATTATGTATTATAAAATGAGTATTTTTTCTAATATATTATTTTATTTAATTATAAGTAAATAATATTTTTAATTGAAATTATATTTTTAATTAAATGTTAGAGTTGAGTATTTAGTGTTTAGATTTAGTTTTTTATTAATAGAGTTTAGTATTTAGTGTTTGAGTTTAATATTTATTGTTTGAATTTGTTTTTGTATAATTTCTCAAAAATATAATATAATTTTTAATTAAATTAAATTATTAAATAAATAAAAAATTTAAATTAATTTTAATGGTATTTTTGAAAATTGAACTTATAAAAATTTGAATTTTGATTTATGAGAATGAAAAAAATTGTAAAACGGTAATTTTATGAGAGATTTCAAAGGTGTTTTGGGTCAATGTGCCTTCGATATGGTGTCGTCTATGTAAATTTGGTTATTGTCACGACATGCTTTTTCCTTGACCTTTTCTTCAGTTTTTTACCCACGGAACGTGAAGCTTGTACTATTTTCTTTATTACGATCATACCCTTTCCATTTATTTTTTACTACGATAGTAAATAAAAGTTTAACTAGTTCGTTTTTTTAACTCGGGTTACATATGTAATTTGACATAGTTAAGCTTCTACCCATAAAAGGTACGTCTCACTCGTTAGCAACAAACCCAAAACCACACCAAACCAACAAAAGCTGTAAGCTTTCTTGCTTTGTTTTCATGGCGGCTTCTCATCTTAACCTCTTTCTTATCTTCTTTCTCTTTACTACTACAGTCATCAAATGTCAGCAAATAGACGACGATTCTTTGCCTCAACTCACCCTAGACCCGTCGGAGCAAGAGGCGGTCTACCGAGTTCTTGACTCAGTCAACTCAGGCGTTCCATGGAGAAGTATTTTCCCCGACGATCTTTGCAGTTCACCACCAGACGGCGTCGTTTGTGATTACGTTTACGCTTCTCAACATGGTGTATCAACAACGTCTGTCCACGTCACCGAGTTCCACTTGGGCTACATTTCTGAGTTTACTCAAAACATTCCTTGCACTGCAAACTCTACGCTCAATCCTCTGCTCTTCACTGCTTTCAAACATATTCGGAAGATCTTATTCTACAAATGCTTCACCAAAGATCAAGTCCTGTTGCCTGAAACCTTACCGGACGATTTCGGTTCGGTTCTCGAAGAAATG
>KE159342.1:1861-12242 GCA_000411055.1 Leavenworthia alabamica
TATGGTGGAGGTTGAAGAAAGCTTTTGGGAAGAGAAGTCAGGCCAATGTGGTGTCATGTTAGGGATTTTTGGAGGGAGTTGCGCCATTGAAATGAATTTTATTACAAACAAAAACACAAATTTGAATTTATGGAAAAAAAAAAGTTAAAGAATTACAAGAGAAACTAACCTAAACCCAATTCAGAAAACATAAAACCTAAATGGAAATGAGATGTGATCAATGTCCTAAACCATAGGAAGATAGAGAAATAAACAAAGGAGAGGAATAAAAGGAGAAAACAGAATTAAGAGTAACAAAAATGACTATGTTTAACAATTTGTAGTTTATATTAATAGAATGAAGATTTTATTTATAAAAAAAAAATCTAATAGAGTAACAAAAATCCACTGTTTTTTTTACCTTGATTAAATGAATAATAAATATATCAATGTGTAATATAAGAGATTTGGAGGAGGAATCAAGCCATTTTAATATTTTCTTTTGTATTTTTTGACATTCAATACTATGCCATTACATTTTGGTATTATATATAGGAAATTAAAACGGAGTAATTATATATTTTCGTTTTATATTTTTATAACTTATTGTTCGATGAATATAAAACACGTAGCATACAATATTCTCTATATAATTAAGTCTAATAAATTAACATGACCTAATAATTTACATAATAATTTACCAAAAGAAGAGTTCAAATAAAAACTTCTTCTAGTTTTAAACATCAAAGCACCAGTGGTCTAGTGGTAGAATAGTACCCTGCCACGGTACAGACCCGGGTTCGATTCCNGGTGGATTGTTGTTGATATAGTAAACGCGTTGTTTTTGAAATCCAAACTAGAAAAATAAATTAGATTGATAAAACTAGAAAATCAGATAAAATAGAAGTCTAGTGTTATAGTCTCCAGTAATAATAATTATTCATTAAATCAAATAATTATTATAAATTAATAAGAAAGTTTGGTCTCCATATGAATCAATAAAATAATTGACAACTATATTTAAAAAGTATATATAAACAAAACACACACAGACTCTAATAGTATTAAATGCCATGTGTAAGCAAATTATAATATAGTCTAAACTTCATAAAAAAAGTAATATTTTAAAGATAATGATATTTCAGTTATAATTTCATAATATATTAGAATTTATGGACAGAAAGATAAGTATGACTCAAACTCTAGTGATGGAGAATTAAAGTAATTTTTATATGCCAAGATGACACAATATGACAGACCCAAAAAATAAAGTAGTATCATAATATATGTGATTCTAAATTATTATTAAATGAAACATATATTAAAAAAAAAAAAGTCTGACCAAGAAAGAAAAAAACCTCTTCTCTCTCTTCACAATGTTCTTTTATAAATACCATTCAAAGACACCAAACACTTCTCCATCACCATTACCTAGTTAGCTCATGCACATCTCCGAAGATCCCAATTCTACTATGTCTCCAAAATATTAAAAGACCAAAGAAAAAAACAGAAACAAGAAACCCTTCTTTCTCTTTGTAACTCATCACTTTTGTTTCTTTACTTCACCGATGGCATCTTCAAGTAACGGTAGAGCGGTGGGAACAGGTTCACCTTGCGGTGCATGCAAGTTCCTGAGGAGGAAGTGTGTACCGGCTTGTATATTTGCACCTTACTTCTCATCTGAGCAAGGAGCAACAAAATTTGCAGCGATTCACAAAGTGTTTGGAGCTAGTAATGTTTCTAAGCTCTTGCTTAATGTCCCAGTTCATAAGCGATCTGAAGCTGTTGTCACTATCTCCTATGAAGCTGAGGCTCGTCTTCAGGATCCTGTTAATGGATGTGTCTCTCATATTTATGCCCTCCAACAACAGGTAAGTTGACTTGAGCCATCACTAATATTCATAGATTTGATTTTTTTGGTCATTATGGAATCTATAAGGTGTGGTTGATTGGTATCACTAATTTTTAACATCAAAGGATTGTTTTCACATTAGGGTTCTTATTCTAATGTTCATAACCGTCTGAGGTGTTTATCATGTATACTCCATCCTTCAATAAATTAAATTAAATATAGATTTTTAGAGTTTTCACTTTTCACACATATTATTATATTAATTTGTGTTAACTACATATATGCATTTCCTCAAACTATATATATTTTAGTAGGTATAAATCAATTAGTAAATCAATAAATTCAATTATATTTATCTAGTGTTTTTGAAGTTTTAGATTCATTAGTAATCAATTAAGTAAAAAGAATATTTTAAAAAATATTCAATAAATAAAAGAAATAAACTTTAGAAGCGTTACAACGATTATTAATTAGTTTTTAATAACAGTTTGTCGCGACGCTTCTTTCGAATTTGTCTTTTTTTTTATGTTTGTCGTTTTCGATCCGCCAAAATTTAGAGTAAATGTACTTTTTCCGTTTCATTAAAAGTATCGTTTGACTCATTTTATATAAATTTAAAAATATTTTAAAATACAAATATATACTTATTTAATATTTTATGTTTCTAAAGAGTGTTATTCTATATTTTAACATTTTTAACTCTATTTTGTATTGAAAATTAAAAGTTAAAATTCAAACTTTATTTTTACCTTTAATTCAAAGTTAAAATTCTTTAAATTTTATTTCTTACTAATAAAATACTAACAAATTAATGAAATGAAAATAAATAAGTTTAATTGTATGTTTTTAGTTTCTGTGAATAATGTCAAAATAACATTTTAAAAATACCATATTAGTATATTACTAACTAAATAATTCACATAAGTACAATAATTTTAAAAATATATATTAGAAATATAAAACAGTATTTTTCTTTTCTGAAACCCAATGTCAATATCAACTCTAGAACTATATTATTTGCAGTAAACATGTTTAGAGTGATATTACCCTTAATTAAAACAAACATGTTTTAAGTGATTCATTTACTATTCTTAGAAAAGAACCATAATGTAAATAACTATGTAAATTACATATGAATTTAATCGATCTTTTTTAACCTAGCTAGCGTTTGATGCGTTTATACATAGGTGGCTTACATGCAAGCACAAATCATGCAAATGAAGGCACAGATCGCCGGCCACCAGACGTCAGTCGCCGGAGATCTAGGAAACATCTCAGAGAATACTCATCAGTATATGACGTGGCAACATGCTAGTGGCGCTCCGAACAGTAATGCATACCCAACAATGTATCATCATCATCATCCATATTGCCTTCACATAAACCCTAACAATGCGGTCTCATCACAAAACTCGTTAGAAGAGTCTTTCAGCAACGCGGCTAGTCATGTCCCCACAACCCCTAGCGTCCCAGAGACTCCTATTCAACCCGGAGGAGGTGTATACGGTGAGGGCGGGTTAGGGTTTCAAGAAGGGTATCCTAACAAGACAAGATCAGTGAGCTATTGTAATAATGGAGATTTAGGTGAGCTTCAGGCTTTGGCTCATAGAATGATGAGGGACTAAGTTAGTTAATTAAGTTGGTAATCTATGTAGACATATAATAAATGGCAAGAAACAAAACATTTTATGTTCGAATGCTATCATTAATAATAAACATGTCTACATCCATGTTTGCTTTGTATTCTCTAGATGTTTATCATAAAATAATAGGCATAGTTCCATCACCTTAATTTTATTAGATCTCTATGAATTGATTTGTCTACTAACCATTTCCTTTTAAGCATTCCTATGAAGGCTAAAAGGTATATGGTCTAGACCATAAAAATAATATAAGTACAAGTCAACTTCTATGTTACACTATATTTTCTTCATAGGGGACAAAAGATATAGAAAAATAACTGATAATACAAAAACAATTTGAAGAACATAACATGAACATATGTTATGGGTCTGTCAGAGAAGCAAATCATTGAAAATAATTTCATATAAACTATATACAAAATGACTTTATAGTAGTGGTCTTATTAAGACAAAATGTCCCCTAAACTATATACAATCTTTTAAATTAAATTAATTTAGTGATCTTTAGTTAGTTTTACTTTGCCAACTCTAATCAGTCTCATCTAATTCAAACCCAAGCTTCGGTTGTTGTCCACACTAAAATCACAAGTGCTCTTTTAGTCTTTTAAGAAAGGCTTTATGGTTTGTAATCTCGAGGTAACCTAATCAAAACCAATTTAATTAAAACATAACAATTCAAAAGGTTATTATGGTTGTGAGATGTGAGTTATGAACAAGAATTCGGCGATATGGCTATTCTTAGTCAAGCCGTTTATGTACGTGCGTATTTATTGTTTTATTAAATCATATCCGAAGCCATTACTTGAGTCAAAAAATTTCCACTCACTCTATATATGTCTAATATTATTATAGTATAGTATATATCGAAGAGAGTGGTCAAACGATGATGTCACAATTTAGACATTCATCAGGAAGACAGGGAATGTATGTTTATTACTCATATATATAAACAAGCGAATATATATATGTTTTGAAAATATATGAAAACAATATTGAGAGAAATGAAAAGCTTAGTTCATCATCGAGAAGTATAAATGGTCATTATTATCATTAGATTTCAGATATAAACTACATTATTACAATGACACGTCAACTGACAGGGAATAAATCAGTAAACACGAACTATTGTCGAATTTTATAATTGATAAAAATATGATAAAAGGGAATGAAACGGCAGCGGTTAATACACGTGGGCCCGTGGCTTAAGTACAATCAAAAGTCTTTGACCAATGAACTATCACACGTGTGGGTGTGGCATGCAGTACAAGTCGTTTACTCGCCGGACCCACCGGACCCACCTTACTCTTTCCCCAAGCCGTGTACGGACCACTTAGCAAACCGAAATTATTCACAATAGTTAATAAAGCCAAGTTTAGGGGTCAAAACCAAGTTCGAACTTCAACTTCTCCAGCTTCACTCAATTCACTGAGCCTTGCTTATAGCTCAATCTCTGAGTGATTCTGATTGATTTTTCAGATTGAGAAGTCTTTTTTAGTTTCAAACGACAATGTTATAAGAACAATAATATTCCAAATCCAATGACAGGTTTAGTTTTGTAAACAACACACACACAAAACAAACAACAAAAGATTCAAATCCGAAATAGGTGAAGTAAAACAGCAATGTCTCCAGTTTATTAAAAGGAAAAGGGAAAATAAATAAATATGTCTTCTTCATAGCTTTGAAATAAGACCAGTCTGAAGAGGCTTCGTTGCCACAACCTCTTTGACTTCACTGTCCTTTGTATCCAATTCGCAAGGATTTGGTGGTACATCTACGGCCGGTGAGCAATTGAAGAATCCATGTGGCTGTGTTTCACCAAAAATCTTATTGTCTTAGATTTTTTTTGGATCAAAAATTTACGGACAGAGACAGATTTTGACTTACCATTAGCGTGAACCCAATATGTTCAACTGGCATAACCGGCCAATCTTCAAGTCTAGGAACATGTATGATCCCAAACACGTACCTGTCAAAATAAACAAAATACATATATATAAAATCACAAAATTTGGTAGTTTTCAAAAGAATCATATATGTTAAAAACAAGGATGCATACCAAAGGACGACATCAGATTCTTCCAAGGATCGATTCTGTTTCACCCATGTGGCAAGACCTTCACCAGCACGTGGGTTTTGGTTTGGGAACTCTCCTCCAGGGAACTTCTCTTCAGGAGCATAGCGAGTAACCCAGAGATTGTGCTTAAGGAAAGCTGCTCTTCTTAGAAACTTGGCCTCGGGTCTAGCTAATGGCAAACAATTTGAACCAGGTACAAGTTTATATCCTGTTAATTGACCTGTCCTGTTCACTGTCCTTGTATTCCTTACCTGACAACGTATTACAATGACACTTGTGAGATGAGTCAATTTATTAACCAAAGTCAATTATGACTTATATAGACATAACTGAAATTCAGAAATGGTCAAGAGATCATGCAAGGTACAAATTGCTTACAATCCAATGGCGAGCAGAAAAAGGGTCACAGTCACGCATTGCCTCTGCCTCAGATCTAAGTAACTTCTCTTCTGCATAAAATGCATTGTTGTGGACATTGTTTTCACCGGGCTCGTCAACCTTAGCATTTACTTCAACTACCTACAGATACAAGTACATTTAGCAATATCACCTGATCACATGTATCTGATTTAAAAAAAATCATAAGCTACCAGTAATCCGCATATATAAGTAAACAACGGAAGAGCAAGTAAAGTTACCTGATTAAAAGCTTCACCAGGTTTACAGTCAACAGACATATCCATGCGTGCAATAAAGAAATGTTGATGGACTGGTGCATACAACCCAGGAGCAATAGTAGTACCATACTTTCTAGTTTCTCCTGGCTGCAGCGCTCCTAAACTGAGGATACCAGTAAGTTTTACTTCAGCTTCAATTTTCCCATCCTACAGTAAGACATAAAAATGATATTAGTCTTCAAATATGTAGAAAGATGAAACATATACACATCAGCAAACAATGAAACTCAGAAGGACTCTTCTAAACAATGTCCCCAACTGAACAATTTCTGTTCTAAATTCAAGATCTTATTTCATGAAGAGACATTAGACATATTATTGTCTTCCCTATATATATATGCTTTACTCTAGAAATGAAATCATGTATTCCACTTACCTGGTAGAAGTGCCAATAAAACCCATATTCGTAGTTAGCAACAGTACATAAAAAAGAGACAGTTAGCCTCCTCGATCTTCGAACTTCAGCTAATCCTGTTCTCCAGTCCTGATGTTTCCACAAAATCCCATGGTCCTCTTCATGCAAGCAAACACAGTTTTCAATTGTTTCAACTCCTCCAGTGAAGTTTGTGAAATGGGCATCAAAGTACTTGATAGATCCCAGACAGTCACACCCCTATAAAATCCGACTGTTAAAATGCAAATCGAGATCTGATTTGGGAATGTGAACACACTGACTGATTTCAAACCTTTTTAAGTGAATGTGCGTTTTTTCCGAGACCATCCTCCCCTGCATCAAAAGCATTTTTCCTGTAATGTGGCTCATTCGGATCTCCATAAGGTACAACCATCTCCACAAAACTTAGCCTATGTGCAACAGGCCTTCGACCGCGACTGCCATCAACATATGCTACTGAATGTATGACTAAACCTTCCCTTGGAGTGAACCCAATACGAAAGTTCCACTGTAAACAAAATGTTGAGCCAATTTAGAAACAAGTTTAAGCATAATCAGTTGGTTTCAATAGGCTATTACTGGAAATCTACCTTCTGCCACTCGACAAAGTAACCCCTTACACGAAAACTTGGACCTTCAGGCTGAATAATCTGGAGAGGCTTAACATCACTTCTGTCAACGCCCCCTCTACTTTCACCTGGGGTATAATTCCTCAAAGGGTCAGGTGGGGGGAGTGGCACAAATTTTCGGTCTTCAAACTCAATCACCACCATGTTTTGCATGTCTACAAGTACATAAATGCCCTCAACTGGACGAGCATATCCATTTTCCATAGGGGAATCACTATCAGTCCGACAATATACAAGGGGCTTTGCAAGCCTACGACTAGGAGCATCAGCCTCACTATGATAACCCACACACCTACACAAATAAGGGGCAGGTCAGGAAAAAATACACTTTAATATACAACTTTCACCTAAAAACAGGATGTTGTTAACATACCAGGGATCAACCATCACTAGATCCATGTCTTCAATACCTCTCCTCTTCATTGCCTCTATGAATGGTGGGAAGTCTTTGACAATCGCTTCACACTCAGCATATTCAGCCGCATCCTAATATCAAAACGAACTAAACTGAGAGAATGGCAAACAAGAGTAGCATCTAAAAATCACTTAAGAGATCCAATTCCTTAAAGCATACCATAGGTGGCTGAACATCAGGTACAACTTGTGAAGAAACAACTTTTCCCCTGTGATGACCACCTCGAGTGACAGCATGAACTTCAGACAATTCCACAATCCAAACACTTGTCTCATTGGACTTTTGATTGTAAACAACAAGTCTTGCTCGCCTTGGAGGGAGCTTCATTGGAATCACAGGTCCAGATTTAGTTCTTGGAAGTAGTGATGGCTGGAAAGGAGGGAAAAAGTAAGCATCTGCAAGCGCCACAACTTGTTTATCTGGTTCAACTGATGCCACCTCAATGAAACGCATGCCATCCCTAACCTGCCAACGCAAATATCAAACAGTTTCAGTTAGTTGATCACACCATATTTTCAGCATTCTGCTAGATGGAAAAAAGAATAAAGTAAGTTTTCCGCACCTCAGGGTTGGCACCAGCAGCGCGAACAGTCGCCACTGCAACTGAAATTTCTGCAGCAGATAGAGGATCCAGTGGGTGCTTGGTTTCAGTCCTTGGCATCACAGAGATTCCTACATTGGTAAAATGGTTTTTCTCAATTTACTAGACCTATTTCACAAGAACTCAAGTAATCTAAGCATATCACAATCTAAGATTAGAAACGTGTAGAGCAGAACAATAATCAAACAATCAACGATCGATATAGCATAAATCAAAAGGCAGATTATAGATTAATTTAAGTATTTGACCTTTGTTGGCAGGTTTCTTGGCTATATCAGGAAGCGAATCAACAGGGCGGATTATGGATTCCAAAGCAACCTTAGTAGATGCTCGCTGATCCTCAACCTCGGACCATCTAGAAACTGTATCAGGCGCAGCAGAGACAAGTTTAGGAGGCGGAGTAGAGCATCCATGTTGAGTACATGACGTCGTCTTTTTCGAAGTTGAGGCCATTGAATAGGGTTCACAAGTTCTCCAAATCCACCAAAATCAACTTCAACACAATCTACTGACATACAGCAAAACCTATATCTATCCGTCGCTTTATCTCCTCCACTTTCTCTTCAACTCCAAGAAGATTCCGAAGAGACTTAGAGATAACGATCCGATCTCCAATCAAAAGCTACTACTGTCTCTCAACTTCAGAAAACAGTGGATTCATCGCTGGATCTGAGTTCTCAAGTCTCTTACGATCGTAATCTCTTTCTCGTGGTGAAGGAGAGAATCAACTGGATTCAAATTGCAATTATCTAGAGATTTGTTTTTAGTGTTTGATTTTGTAGAAGAGGCCAAAGCCTAATTGTGGGCCCTACTGTATACTGACTAGTGAGTGCATGTTTTTTATATGCTACTGTAATTAACTAATTATCAACTTTCAAAAAATCTAGTTTGGAGATGACGTGGCACGCTATTGTTCATAAGATTCTAAAATTTCCAATTTTTATTTATTTTTGCAATCTTTTACTAAGTTCTGATATAGTTGGAAAATATACATTAATGATTTATTTATACGTTTCGACAATTTTAGTAGAGTTTAAATATATTTTCCAGAGTTTACATATTTTTTCTATTTTAGTTATATTTCATTAAATTGGGAAAATTTTGTTTTATAACAGCAAATATATGAAGCATTTAACTATTTCTTACATATAGATTGAGATCGGTCTTATGATAACAACAATATTTTTTATAACTAATTATTCTGATTTTTGAGTCAGTACTGAAAATGATGACTACACCGACAGATTAATCTGCTTAAAAATTCATTTCAAAGATGTTAGAACAAATAAAATATATTTTTTTCTTATTTTAATTAATTTTCATAATTTAAGTTTAAAATTAAATAAATTAGTACGAAATACAAGAGTTTATCAAAATTTTAGTTATTCATGTAATGTTGAACAATCAGTTTGTATTTTAGAAACGTTTTTAATAAATTTATAGTTGTGTGTTTTAACAGTTTTAATAAATTTTTAATTGTTGAAAAAAATTGAGATCGATGTTTGTTTAGTAGGATCTTACATTGAAATTAGAAACTCACTTTTGTTTCAAATAGATTGGTCCAAATCATGAATATTGTAAATTCAACAGTGAAATTAACAAAAATTACAAAAAACTGGTCTTATTGTAAAATATTAAACATGAAGAGAAATGCTTAATCCATAGATCTATTAGTTTAAGTACTTGACTTAATTAATTAAGATTTTGTAGCTTCCTTAGCCTCTTCAGCTTTATCCTCTGCGAACTCAGCCACCTTGCTTCCGGCTTCTTGTCCTTTCTCCGTTACATATTCCGAAGCTTTTTGAGCTTCTTTAACCGTTGTATCTTTAGCTTCAACGGTTTTTTCAACGACGTAATCTTTTGCTTTCTCTCCATCTTTCAATGCTTCCTTTGTCTTATCAGTCACGAATTCTGAAGCTTTTTTTCTTTAATTTTTGTAAAATAAAACAAAAATGTAATGTTAGTATATATATCAAAGATTATAACACATAAAATAGTTAACAAAATCATAGGATATATGAAACTACTATATAAAGATTATGCATGTATAATATATATATATATATGATAATTAATGAATAAATATGTAGATAGACTTACGTGGCATCGTTGAT
>KE159342.1:18418-51678 GCA_000411055.1 Leavenworthia alabamica
CTCCTTTTTTGATTTCATCTAGTTTCTGGCTAATTCTCCGTCTTCGTTATCGATTGATGTGATCTATCTTATGAATCGCTATAATATTTCCTTGATCTGGCTATTGGAGCTCGTAATCCTCGTTTTAATTTGCGATTTTGTTCTTGATTGAGCTTTAATTGAATTATCAGCATTCGATTGAGTTTGTAATTGAAGATTCCGATGTGTTTGTATCAGGTCGAAATTTTCTGGTGATATTGAAAAATGATTTGATCTTTATGCTTGAAAATTTATCGTTGTAATATATGCAAGTTCGAGTTTTTGTATTCATTAATCTTGTTTTTAATGTGTGTGTTGGATTTAGTCAATGCTGGAACCAACAAGGCTGCATCAAGTGGCACTTCTCTGAACACCAAAAGGCTTGATGATGATACTGAGAACCTTACTCGTATGTCTATTTCTTATCATTTACCTTTACTTATGCTGAAATTGATTTCAATCTATTGATTAATGTAATTGTGATTCACAGATGAACGTGTTCCCACTGAGCTAAAGAAAGCTATTATGCAAGCTCGAACAGAGAAGAAGCTAACCCAGTCCCAACTTGCTCAAGTACTTAACCCTTCCTTACATCTTTATATTCTTACTCTTGTATGTTAACTTCTTACATGACCAAAGACTTGTTTTTTTGTGTGTGTGTGTAGATCATCAATGAGAAGCCACAAGTGATTCAAGAGTACGAGTCTGGTAAAGCTATCCCAAACCAGCAAATCCTTTCTAAGCTGGAGAGAGCACTTGGAGCTAAACTCCGTGGTAAGAAGTGAACAAAGTCATGATGTAGTGAGTAACAACAATCAATGCTTTGATCTTAATGTCATAACTCTGCTGAAGATGAATGTTTTCTGATGTAAGAAAAGTTAAACTATTTGAATGTTTGTTTGGTTGATGTATTACTCTTCTCATAAAACTTATATTAATATATAATTAACTGTTTATTGCTGATTTAACATGAACATAAAAATAAAAGCATACAAAAAAAATTCAAAATTCAAGCTCAGGTTCTTCTTGACAATTCACAAAATTATAGTTTCAATTTTGATAAAAAAACAAGAGAATTGGGTATAAATTGTAAATAAGTGCGTTTGCGTGGTCATCACCAATTTATTTTTATATTTTGGTCCCTCAGATTTTATAATATTTCGAGAAAAGGCTATAATTTATGAAACGAGATTCTCTTAAACCCTTAAAAATTACACGAAAAATCTCGAGTGAAGAAGAGGTGAGAAGCCAATGGCAGCTATGAAGCTTTTACTCTCTCAAGCTCGCCGCCAAGGTTTAACCAAACCATTTTCGTCTTCATTTCAACAAATCCCTAGACTCTTCTCTTCATCTTCACCATCCGATTCGAATCCAAATGAATCTCGTAAAAAGCCTGTTACAATCGAGCCAGTATCCTACGCCGCCAAACCCAAACCTGAATCAACCAATGTTGAATCGGAAAGCCAAGAAGGTCGGTCGAGCTTGACTCCTGAAGATATCCGATATATGAAAAATACTGCTTCGATCAATCCGGTTTCTTACGCTCATCGTGTAGCTCCGCTACCGGAGGATCGTGTTTCCGGTGAGGGAGAAGAAGAGAGAACTCCAGAGGAGATTGAGAGAGAGAGGAAAAGGATTGAATCAGAGAGTAAAGCTAGAAGAAGGTTTTTAAGAGCTAATCCTGTGGAGGAAGATACTTCTTCACTTCCTTTACCAACTTTGCTTAAACCAGAGCTCAAACATGGAAAGAAACCTATTTTTGATCTCATGGAGGCCATTAGAGAGATTAAGGTCCATGATTTATTTACCACATGATTGATTGATTCTCTTGATTGACCAACCATTGTTACACTACTTAGGTTTCATGGTTATTGTGTGTCAAAGGATTCAATTTTTGTTGAATGGACTTCAAATTAGTGTTAGATAGAAGCTTAATAATAGTTGACTATGTAATTTGTGAACATAGAGACGTCTCAAAGGAGACTTGGAAGCTTTGTTAGAAGCTATGGATTAGTTTAGAGAGGTCTAGACTGTGATGAGAGTCTTGGATTATTTAAACTTGTAATTGATGTTGCTGTGTTGAATCTCAAGTAGAATTAGGGAGGACATAGTTACCAGAAATCCTACAACTTAAGCATGAATGGACTCATCAATTTGTGCATACTTATACTTGTTTACTCATTTTGTGCTGATGCTGCTTTCATCAATGGTTTCAGGCCAATGCAAAGGCGAAATTTGATGAAACACTTGAGGCGCACGTGAGGTTAGGCATTGAAAAAGGAAGATCTGAGCTGGTATTTGAGTCCTTTCTTTTCTCTGGAATTACATTTTATATTTCACTATCCTATTTTCCCTGGCTTTTTTTATCTTGACTGACTGCTATCACTGTTTTATCTGCAGATAGTTCGTGGTACTTTGGCTCTACCCCACTCTGTTAAGAAGGTAAAAGAAATGTCTTCCTAATCGACGATGGGAACTGATATTTATAAGCCGCTAATGTAATACAAAGAAATGATTTTACTTGTTCAGGATGTGAAAGTGGCTTTCTTTGCTGAGGGAGCTGATGCAGAGGATGCAAAAGCCGCAGGAGCTGATGTCGTTGGTGGTCTTGAACTTATTGAAGAAATCTTGAGTAATGAACCAATACAGTTTACACCGCCCTCCTTTGTTGATTCACTTCTAACATTACTCATACTTAACTCTATGTGCAGAAAGCGGCAAGATCGATTTTGACAGATGTCTTGCAACTCCGAAAATGATGCCCCGTGTTTACAAGGTTCTTGAATTTGATCACTTATCTAAATCTGTTTAGAGCATGATGAAGACAATATCTTCTCACATTGTTATACATATGGTTTGTGCTTATTTACAGATATCAAGGATTCTTAACAATCACGGTTTGATGCCAAACCCCAAAGTGAGTTAGATTCTTTCACTCAACATCTTAGTTCTGATGTATCACTCAATATACTTACCTCTCTGCCCTTAAAATTAATTTAAATTGTAGCAAGGTAGTGTGACTAAGGATGTTGCAAAAGCAGTGAAGGAGGCAAAAGCTGGACATACAAAATTTAGAATGGATAAAACTTCTATTCTTCATGTGCCACTTGGAAAGGTTTATATCTCTTCCCAAAGACTTGATTTCATTAGCTTTATATTCTTAACAAGAAGACTTTTCGTGAATACATCCACTAGATGAGCTTTCCTGAAGATGCTTTACGAGAAAATGTTGGTGCGTTTATGAACGCTCTTTTGCTGGCAAAGCCTGCTGGATTGAAAAAAAGTAAGTCACAACAGGAACTTGAGACTTGTTTGGCTGATTAGAGTGCTTACTCTTTAACTTTTTTTATATGCAGCTTCAAAATATGCTGGTTATGTGAATGCATTCCACTTATGCAGTACTGTAAGCTTTTATATTCAAATCCAACATCTCACTTTTTAGAACATTTTTGGATTCCATTAAGCTTAAGATGATTGCTTTGCAGATGGGAAAGGGTTATCCAGTATCGATACAATCGTTATCTAGAGCAGCTGATCTCCATACCAAACTGCAGCTCAAGTGAGATAATTAGGTTATTTGATTATCCTGTGAAAGTTTTTAACTGTTGCCTTATACTGAATCTTTGAAACATTATGATGCTTTGTTGTGTCTCTATTGGTCAATTGATTGAATTGGCTTTTATCTTTCTCCTTTGTAAGGCCTTTCACATGAATAAGACATCTTTGTTTGTTTTTTTTATTTCTTTTGCAATCTCTTAATAAAAAATGTTACAGCTAATCAAGACTCTGCTAGCATTTTAGCCAAAAGAAAGTGAGAAATCATAGTTTAGAGAGCTCAATCTCTTTTATTATTTGCACTGTGGTTTGGTATATTATAGTATGGGGCCTAAAAGGCTGATCCAGCCAAACGTCTTCTGGATGCATTTGAAGTCGAGACTTGACTCAATCTGTCTGACTCTTTCAACTCATCCGTCACTGTTCTCTCTTTCACTGGTTTGTAATGCCTCAGCCACACGCCCGTGTACACCTACAGCATTCAATATCCCAGGTTTCAAAACCGCTCCAAGCTTGGGAATATCTTTCTCAACTATACCTGTTGTGGTCTCATGATCTTGGTGTCAGGATCATCCAAAGACTCTTTCCAATGAGACAAGTATCCAGCCATGCGAGGAATCGCGAATAAAACCGTAAAGAACTCTGGTGGAAATCCCATTGCCCTGTTTTCAATAGTCCAAGTTTTGCAGATTCAGATGAAGTTTCTGAGAGGAAGTCATGATAGGTACTCTAAACTTTTACCTATATATTAATCCAGAGTAGAAATCAACATTTGGATAAAGCTTTCTCTTAACAAAGTAATCATCAGAGAGAGCTGCCTTCTCAAGAGCAACAGCTACCTGCAAACATCAGAATTATATCTGTCAAACCCATTCAAGGTTGAACTTGGCGGATATAACATACCTCAATTAGAGGATCCCTTCCAACAATGGAGAATACTTCATCTGCTAGTTTCTTGATGACTTTAGCTCGTGGGTCATAGTTTTTGTACACACGATGTCCAAAACCAGACATCTTCCTCTTCCTAATGGAAAGGCTTGTCACAAATCCATTAAAGAGAAGCATATAGTTTCAAGAATTGAGTTTTACCTGTTCTTCACACCTTCGATAAACTCTGGAATATTTTCAACAGTCCCAATCTCTGACAACATCTTAAGCACAGCCTAATGGAATCAAAGACATGAAATCACAAGGACTATGGAGGAAAACAGAAGATGTAATATAAGAATACAAGAGTATAAGAAGCAGACCTCATTTGCACCACCATGAAGTGGACCATAAAGTGCTCCCACAGCTCCAGCAACAGCAGTGTACACATCAACACCACTACAAGAAAACATTTCCTAATGACTAAACATCTCTTATCAAATTCACAAAGATTCAAATCCAAAGAGGTGTTATTACCTAGAGGCAAGATGCCGAGCAGCAGCAGTGGAGCAATTCATCTCATGCTCTGCATGCAGTATGAAGAGAATGTCCAACACTCGAGCCAGCCGAGGATTAGGTTTGTAAGATACATTCCCCCTGTAAGAAAAAAGAAGATAACAAATATGTTAATAACACAGTAGAAGTTATATACAGCTAGCTTCAAGTGCTCTAAAGCGATAGAAGGAACATACAAGGAATCAAGCATATAGAGGAAATTCTCAGCATAAGAAAGGTTTCCAGAAGGAAGAACAGGAGGCCTCCCTGCCATTCTTAGATAAGCCGCAGCTGCAATCGTTGGTGCCTGTAAATTCCCATTCATGTTAAGATTGAATGACAAGAAATATGATGAAGCAAGTTACACAACCAATAAAAGACAGAGATACCTTTCCGATAATACGAACAATTTGTTTATCTCTAACTTGTTTTGAATTGTATATATCCTGGCCCTGCATTCAATAGAGTATTATCAGTTAATTAAATGTTGTTAGAGAAGGAATGTAAGGTTTAAACATACCCTAAGAGCAGGATTTGCATCAGGATGAAAGATAGAAAGTGCACTCATTGCACTCACAAGAACTCCCATTGGATGAGCATCATGAGGCATAGACTGTATTATATCCTACATAAGAAGTTATCAAGTAACCTCTGAGTTAGATATTTCTTGATTGATAGCTTTCAATATAGCACACAATCCCCTCAGAACAACATGTACATCCAGATACTAAGGAGTAGAGAGACTCACTAAAACTCCTTGTGGCACAGCTGAATGCTGAGAAACTGCAAATTCCCAATCAGATAGCTGAGTTTCAGAAGGTAGATTCCCATACACTGCCAGATAACATCAGTCAAAGACGAAACTTTTCATCAGTATTCAATCGACCCATGAAACTAAGCTAAATATGATGAGAAGCTTAGTTTGGTCTAAATGGTAACTGAGTTAGCAAGCTAAAACATTGATCCTATGATAATACTTACTGAGAAGATAAGCAACCTCCAGAAAAGTGCTGTTCTCAGCCACTTCCTCTATTGGATAGCCACGATAACGTAAGATCCCTTCATCTCCATCTATATAAGAAATCGAAGAGCGAACAGGAGCTGTGTTTAAGTAACCTGGATCATACAACTTAATCCCCTTGTCTTCCTTCCCTGTCGCTATCTACATCTCAAACACAAGCAACAGACTAAATTCTCAGCTCATAGTGTTACCAAACAAAAAAATCAAATCTTTAATACCTTCTTGAGATCAACGGCTTTAATGGTACCATCATCTGAAATCTGAACTTGATATTTCTTACCGGTACGGTCGTCGACAATCGTTAGAGTTCCTTTCAAAGATCCAGGCGGTGCTGTATTCAAATCCGACAAGGTGCACCATCGCTCGATCGCCGGAGATTCAACGGGATTATCTGCCGTCAAATGAGCTGAGAGAACAGCTAAACGAGCTCTAACTCTCTCTGATATCTCCATTTTTCAATCAAAATTCAAACAAGGATATGAAGAAGAAACTACAAGTAAACCATTTCATTGTAGTCTTCGTTATATAACACGTCTTTCTATCTCATACGGACAAGATTATTGAGTAGTGTCTACGTGTATTAAATCCAACGGCTGAAAAGGCGCCTGAGTTACAATGGTAATTTATCTTCAACGTTATCTGTTAGAAGTATCTGGGACCCACGTATCCATTTTCCCATGCTCACAACAGACTCTAGTCTACGTGATTGGCGCGTAGAGTATACTTACTCTATAAATGTGACACGTATTGTCTACTTGATACGCGTGGTCTTCAAACGCTTAAGTAACAAGTAGAAGAAGTCAATTGCTTTCCTCGATTCGCTAAATGTCGAGAGGATGTGATTGCTAAGCAATTCTTAATGGGCTGTTTGTTTTTTAATTTGGGCTTATGTATATGTATCTTCCGGCCCAAACATGAATTATATTATTTCACGCTATTTATCCACAATATATTTCAAAGCATATTATAAGAAAATATAACCAATAAAGCCCTACCAACTCTCAAGTTCCATCTTAAAATGATTTTGCACAATTTAAGACTTTATCCAACACATGAATGTGATATATAAACATATATGTAGATGATGTTGTTGTTAGTGATAAAAATTTAATAGAATTTAAATACAAGAAAAATGATGGGTATGGGCAAAACTCCACAAGAGTTTCCTTTCATAATTACAATTAATTAATGCAAATCTGAGATAATGACTAGACATTCCCTGTGGGCTGTCTGCTTTCATTTACTTGATGAGTTTCATCTTCTAAGTTCTAACTCTAAAATCTGAATATATTGTCGCATATATGATGTGTAGTTTCTTGCCTAAATTATGTAGTTGATGTAATAAAAGAAATAATTAATCCAAGATGCCGTTGGACTAACCTAATGTCCAAGAATATGCCATTTTTATCAAGCCTTTCTTTTAGTACAAAAAAAATTGTTTTGTGATTTTATTTACAATATGTATTTGGTAAACATACAAATATATATGTGTTTGACCAAAAAATACATTTAACATGTTACGTAAACACAGATTCATATATATGTATAACTCAAGTCTTATTCATTGGCTCGTTTGGTATAGTTGATAGGTTAAGTTATAACATCATTTACAAAGTTCAGCTTAACGCAAAGTTCGTAGCATATATATATATATCATATAAGTCCAAAATTGGATAAATATTGGAATATATACGTATTGAAAAAAAACAAAAAATTTGCCAAGTAACAACGACATAAATAGGAGTATGGCAATAAAATGAAAATGAGAAAAAAAATAATTACCCAAAAAAGAAAGTTTCCAAAAGTGATTCTGATAATAAACAGAGCCCATACCTCTCTTTTTTCCTCTATACATGAAAGAAAAATTGGATGGTCCTCCTTCAATGCTCTCTCTCGCTAAACCCAATCTCAAAATCCCTTTTTTATTTTGATAATTAATTAATTCTCATTAATTTCAAATTATATTTAGTTTAAATTTATATACATAGATAATTAAAAGAATTAGGTGTTTGGCAAAATATTAGACTAATATAATGGTCCATTTTCTATATTTATTTTTCTCCTATAACATTTTCACTTTGAAAAAAAAACTATCAAACCTTTTTTTTTTGGTATTTAAATACTTTAAAAGAAATATTCCTTTATAAACTAAAACAGAAATTAAATACAAAAATAAAATAAAAGTAGCAGCAGTTAAGTGGTACTGAGATAATAAGAATAGTATCTTTAGTGAAGAACATATTAAATCTCTCATCTCCTCTTCTCAGTTCTCACTTCTCCTTTTCTTACTAAACATAATCTTACAAACTCAGGTATGTTTTGTTAATGATATACTTTTTTCTTCATTCAATCCTTAGATAGAGTTACTAAATTATAGGGTTTTTCATTACTCTTTAATCAAAGGACAAAATGATTAGATCTCTCTTTTCTCTTGTGTTTAGTGTTTGATTATGTTTTTTCTTTGTAGTTTAGGGTTAATATAAATGGAAGATGGTGCAAGTAATGAAGTTGTAGATCATATGAGTAGCAAGAAGATAGGGAGAGGTAAGATAGAGATAAAGAGGATAGAGAACACTACGAATCGTCAAGTTACTTTCTGTAAAAGACGTAATGGTTTGCTTAAGAAAGCTTATGAACTCTCTGTGTTGTGTGATGCTGAAGTTGCTCTTGTCATCTTCTCTACTCGTGGTCGTCTCTATGAGTATGCCAATAACAGGTATATCAGATCTTGAATTTTGTTATAATAAAATTAGGGTTTATTAAAACTTGGAACCCTAATTTTGTTATTTTTTTATTTTTTTTATTTTTTGTAAAAAGCTGTGAGGTCTTCTCTCTGATCATTTATTTGCTTCCCCATACCTTGTTGCAGTTCACTTTTATTTTATTTTTCAAATCTTTAAAACATTAAATATAGTGATATTATAATAAATATTTTATGGCTATATAAAAGCTATGTAGATTCCTTAAAAATTTGATTTACTAGGAGGAGACTAGTACCTAGCTGTGTTTTGTCTTCTGACACTTCTCTAATCTTTTGGTGTATTGATCTGTTAAGTCAAGAAAAAAGTTGAGGACAGATCTTGTTGTTGAGTCACTAATTATTCATCATCCATCAATCAAGAAAATAAAATAAATTATAAAATGTTGACTTTTGATCAAAATTTTTCTCATTTCAAGTTGGGGACTTGTTATTTCCATGTCCTACAAGGTTACAGCTATTTACAGCTCATGTTCATTTAAATATTTTGATTTTTTGTCTGAGTTTTAACGATAAAAAATTTCAAAATATTATTATTATTTTTTGGTTAATTAATTTATTATATAGTTGAAGGTAGTGTATTATAATCTAGGGGATCTAAGATAAAAAAATAAAATTCGTGGTTACAGTGTGAAAATTTCATTAGGTATGTATATATATATATGTATAAATTATATGTTTTTATTCTCAAATGTGTAGCTAATATTTATTTATTATTTCAAACATCTTAATGCTTTAGTATTTTAATTACTTTTGACATTTATCAACCTAAAATGAATATGAAAGCCTAACATATACAAAGATTCCTCTAAAAGAATTTACTAATTTCACATTCTTGGTAAAAAAATACATTTGCCAACTTTTAGTCAAATCTGTCACCAAAATATTTGACAGTCGTATATGTATGATTTGGCTAATAACTTAAGTTAGAACTAGCTTTTATAGATTTATGACTAAGTTTTATATATTTTCATTTGTGTGAATATGTTTGTGAAAAAGTGTGAGAGGAACAATAGAAAGGTACAAGAAGGCCTGCTCCGACGCCGTTAACCCTCCTTCGATCACCGAAGCTAATACTCATGTAAGCTTCATTAACTAATTTACATTTATTGAATCTCCTATTCTTTAACTTTACTTAACTTCTTGTATCAATCATGAATCGAAATTGATGAAGTACTATCAACAAGAATCATCTAAGCTCCGGAGACAGATAAGGGACATTCAAAATCTAAACCGACACATTCTTGGAGAATCTCTTGGTTCTTTAAACTTCAAAGAACTCAAGAACCTTGAGAGTAGGCTTGAGAAAGGAATCAGTCGTGTCCGCTCCAAGAAGGTATATATATAGTTACTACAATACTTTTCACTAAGCTCCCTTATGCTGACTCCATCTGATTCTTGCTCGTTACGTTTGGCTTTGACTCCAGCATGAGATGTTAGTTGCAGAGATAGAATACATGCAAAAGAGGGTAAAAGTAAAACCTAACTTCCTCCACAAGAAACTTAATTAACCCTAAACTGTTATTAGCAAGGTTTCTTTCTTATCAATATTCAATGGTTTTGTTTTTCATTTGATTATAGGAAATAGAGCTGCACAACGATAACATGTATCTACGATCCAAGATAACTGAAAGGGCAGGACTACAACAACAGGAACCTAGTGTGATACATCAAGGAACGGTTTATGACTCTGGTGTATCTTCTTCTCATCATTCAGAGCAGTATAACCGGAATTATATTCCGGTTAACCTTCTTGAACCGAATCAGAATTCATCCATTCAAGACCAACCACCTCTCCAACTTGTTTGATTAAGTCTAACATAAGCTTCATTTCTCGAGTGAGATCGATCTTATTCATATATATATTCATGCTACACTTACTGTTAAAAAACTTTAAAATGGTAACGGTTTGAGAGGGACCAAAATTACATATATTTTGGTTATTTATCATGTATGTGAACGTTTAATTGTTAAGACAAAACTAAATAAGTATAAGACACGAGATCAAAAAATTTAAATGGTTTTATTTAGTTAAAATTTTTTTGATTAATTCTTATTGCTAATGCTAAGACCTTAGGTATCATGATCGTGTCTTGTTTTAGACATTTAACCAACTAGTCAAAACAACGTGTGAATGTTTGTTTCTTCATTGGTCCATCAACCATTCTTGTTTTTTGTTCTCTCAACAACTGTTCAAAGTTTCCATCATAGTGTTTACTTTTATTTTCTTTATCTTCCTTGGTTGGTTTTAGTCTGTGTTTGGTATTGAAATCTTTGTTAAGCAAACTTCTAGATAGCTTGAGTCTGTGAACGGAGTCCTCAACTAAGGAGAAGAGAAATGGAAAAGGTAGGTGAAGATGAGGAGAATACTATTGAAGAGAAGAGAAGTGATAAGGAAGATGAAAGGATTAGAGATCATAGTGCTGATAGAGTTCATCCAGAAGAAGACTCAACAGGTCCATCTAACTCACATACAGTTGTCTTTGAAGATCCTGATTTCAGTGAATCTGATATGGAAGACGAAGAGAAAGTTCTTGAGTTTTTCAGACGTACTAATGGTTTTATGATACCTAAGGTCGCCAAGAGAAACAAGTCTGAAGGGATGTTACTTGAGTCCCAAGAAAACACTCTTACAGAAACAGAACAAACAAATGTAGTGTTCCACAGCTCCATTGATATTGATAGCAACGAGATTTCTAATTCAGACACCGTGAATCTGAATCCACCAGAAGTGTTAGCAGTAACCAAGTCATCATCATCGTCAGCATCATATGAGGATATGGAAGATTCATCAAGCAACTCTGACGTTGACTCTAGCCTTTCTAGGTATTATTTTGATGGGTCTTTACCAGTTACAATACATGTTGAGGAATCTGAAACACATCATCAAGATGAAACTCCTGAACCTAGAGATGAAAACCAGGTTAGAAAACACATCAGCTTTTTTTATCCTTCGTTTGTTAAAGATACTAATCCATTACATTTTTCAGATGCCTCTTTTGTGCCCTAAGCAACCTTTGTTGCAACCATCTTCATGGAGGAATTGCTGTGGTCTCCTCGAGCTTCTCTGGGCTGCTGATCCATAAAATCTAAGTACCAGGAATATCAACATACAATGAATGGATCTTAGCATGAAGTAAGGAGCACAAGTGAACTAGAGATGTGACATGGTTGTGTTCTAATAAACCATTACAAGATGTTTTCCAATAGTAACTTTTCTACATATACCTTTAGTATTTTATGGGCCCAGTCCCAATTATATTAAGCCCAATTAGAATATAACTAAGTACGTATACCTTTAGTGTTTTATGGGCCCAGCCCCAATTATATTAAGCCCAATTAGAATATAACTAAGGCTAAAATCGTTTGCCTTGTAGCAAATCCATGTAGGATGTGTTATTACTTATTACTGATTGGTAATGTCGAGTTTTTTTTTTTTTTTTGAAAGATTTTAATATTAGTTAATGATTTATAACTCGCTTATTTATCGACCACCTTGGAAAATGTTAATTATAAAACATGTGAAATGAGCTCATCAAGATTCAAAATAGGCCACGTTACATTAACAAAGAAAAAAAGATTTCGAAGAAAAAAAATGCTAAGATGAAAAAGTAATTATTTTTCTTGGAATTAAAAGAGAAGAAGAGCAATATTGGTGTGGTCATCTTCAACCACCGAACTTCATATCTTCTTTATCTAAGCGTTGGAGAAATGAAGTGAGGACTTTAATGGTTTTGATCTGACATTGTAGAGACATAATGTAACCAGCTGTTTCTTCGAAGAGTGCGTCTACATCAAGCTTCGTTCCTCCAGGAATTATCCTCTGCAACGCCTCAATCTTTTCCTTTACCTCTTCTTCTTCTCCTTCTTCACATATATGTGCGTTAGTCTCTGTCAATCTCCGTTTGGTTCTGCGCTCAAAACCAACGGTGTTTGATTTCACGGTGACTGAGCATGACGGTGAAAGAGAGCGACTAGTAGTGTCCGGAGTGGCTAGAGTTTTTTCCATTGAAAGAGAGAGGAATGAATGATGAGTTAGAGAGAATAATAGAGCAAGGAATATGTATATTATTTATATACGAGTGATGATGGCTTTAGTTGACAAAACGGTGACGGTTTAACCTGGTTTACTTTTGGTTTATTATGGGTTTAGACTTTAGAGACAATACTATAATCTCTTTGGTTTGGTTTGGTTTGGTATAATTAGTTGAAGTAACTACATAGTACGGACGGAAATAAAAGACACGACACGCGAGGAAGTAGCGCGTGGAGATAAGAAGAAAGTATTAAACCAGTGAGGCAAGTGCATGGGAACAAGGGAACACACATGAATATCTCCATCTTCAAATCCCCATGGCCATGTATACATACGCCCATACATGTATCTATGGTGATGGATGAGATCGAGATCAACTAGATACTCTAAGAGATAGCGAACTAGTTCGTACAGTTGAGGATCTAATCTACTAAGATTCACATGTATCTGTCAGACATGGTGGCCACGTTGCACTTCGATGGTCCCCACTTCACATAAATCTGTCGTAAAAATAAATAAAGAAGAGGAGGGAAGATGATGTTTCCAAGGAGGGAACGAAGTGTGGTTTGGTTTCTTGGGATTGAGATTTACAAAACTTGGGTGTCTTTGGCATTTCACCATCTACCAATACTGACACTTACCCAATTTTAGTATCCTTTTATTTATGTATTTGAATTTACATTAACTATGTTACAAAAATATCACTGCACTGATATTAATTTTAGCTTTTAGCCAGCTTTCACAACCATCTTGGAATAATCAATTTCATGTCGTTTTGTATCTTGTGAGTGTTATTACTCTTTGATCTTTTAACTCTTGACTTTTTGATTAGCTTTTTAAAAAAGTAGGTTTATTTAATGGAAACTAAAAATATTTATATCTTATAATGGTTTTTTTGGTTAATCCAGAATACATTTTTTAAGAGTTGAGGAAGAAGGGAATAGTGGGAGTGGTTTCTCTAAAGGCTGGAGATATGGGCCAAACAGGTGGGGCCATCATGATGGGTGATCTCTGGAACACCAATCCTCACAGTTGTGGGCCCACCTCAAAGGTTATTTGTCTCCTTTCTTTGCCTCATTTGGTTGCAGCGATTATTATTATTTTAATGGTAGATGTATTTTTCTCACTTATCTAGAAAAATAAAAGAACACGAATTGTTTGGTTAAAGATTTGAACAACAACAATGCACCTTTGTGTTTCTACTGACATTGGAAGAACAAAGTGGTGCATGTGATATGGCTCCCACAACCACATCACATGTGTTCGAATGAGATATCGAACCATCATCATCACTATGTGCCAGAATATAACATCCATTTATTTATCTGTCGGAAATAGAAAAACGTATATGATGATTTCACACTAATTATAAAAATAAACATTTTTTCATATAGTTTTTGTATCAAAGACAATTTTCCTTTATGACAAGAAGTTTGAAACATACGATTTTCTCAGTGATCGAAGCCCGTTTAGGAGGAGACTAGTACATCTTTGACATACCATATCGAACAGCACCAACTTTCCGGTGAGCAGAACCACCAGGNTCGATTATGATCCTGTCACTGATGTTTTCGGTTTTGTTCATTCCCGTTCGAGCCATGATGAAGGGGTTGTTATCTATGTTGATGGCTACATCTGGTGCATATCTATTATTATACTGAGGTATTTGTCTTGCCTGCTTCTCAGATTCCATAGATATTCTTCTTTCTTGTTGTTTTCCCATGGCTACTGTTGCAGCGGACTGTTGAACAAAGGGAAGATTAGTGCTTCTGATGAATGATCTTGGGTCGTATGCATCTCTGCTGATTCTGCCATTGTCGAAAGGGGCGACTGGGCCCATGAAAGTGCTTGGTTTGGCGGCTGCGTGTAGAGAGATTTGTTTGGGTTTATAGTCTGGTTTGGAAACATTGTTGTTGGATTCAGGATGAGTGATTAAAAGTACCTGAGAGGTTTCTTTGAGGTGCTTGTAATGTTGCATGATTAAGAGTAATAGTTTGCGTAGTTTCAGAGTTCAATGTGGCTGTGTTATTAGTAAATTTCGGTGGTCCTCGTGCAACTGCGGTTGAGTGAATGACTGTTGATCTGAAAGCATATAAAAACAAAGTCAATTGCACAACAGGTTAAGAACAGAGGAAATGACCAAAATCAGATTAAGTGGCATCAGATATTACACAACAAAAAACAAGGATTTACCTGGGAAGAGAGGCATGTTTCCTTTCTAGAGGCGCCACAGGACCAGTTTTACCACTACTTTCTTCAAGATGAGCAAATTGTCTTCTAAATTGATCAACAGCACTGCATAGTATACATCAATGTCAGAGATTGGGTGTGACGTAATGCTTGATCAAGAATGTAATCGGAAACTATTATGACCTTGGGTAGAGAAAACTGGATTTATCAGCACCGTTCATGTAATCTTTAAGAAGCTGAGGATGGTATTCAAGTATCTCCCTAGAAATTAGCTCTCTTATATCCTCTTTTGTGACTTTTCTTCTCTCAAACTCAAATTCCATTTTTGTGATAGGTTGACATGATGGTTCCCTTTCAATTTTTGCCAATCCCTTGAAATATGGATCAGCAAGTGCCTGACGCAAGTACAAGGACAAGGGCAGTTTAGTGTGTCACTCTGATAGACCACATATATCATGATTCTCTCTTCTCGAAGAGAAAAAAAAAACAGAAAACTGAAAACTTGTAGATTTGAGATGATTAGACAATTGAAAAGAACCTGTTCAGCAGTTGGCCGGTCTTTTGGATCAAAAGCAAGGAGCCTCTCCAATAACTTGAGAGACAAAGGATCTGCGTTTGGAAATTTCTGAGAAAACGGAATGGGGGGCTTTTTCCTCATGCTTGTTAAGTACCTCCTTGCCTTCTCATTCTTCACCTATGATAAAAGCAGGGTAGTCGGTCATTAGTCCTTGCTTAAGATTTATAGAAACTCGATAAACTCCATTTAACAAGACGATCAGTACCCGGGAGATGGTGTCCAGGGAAGGTGTTCCTAGCAGATCAGTCATAAGATCCAGCTGATGAACCACATTCTTTCCAGGGAAAAGTGGTTTTCCCATCAATACCTCTGCAAAAATGCAGCCTATACTCCAGATGTCAATTGCGGGTGTATACTACAAAGCAATATCCATCAAAAGTTATATCGCGGTAATCCACCAATTAAAAGGTGTTAGATATGGAGAAAATGAAACACCTTAGAGTAAAAGGATCCACAAAGCTCTGGAGCTCTATACCATCTGGTAGCAACATAGTCCTGTAAATTTCAATAGAAAATAAATTTGAAAAGCTCATAGATCAACTTCAGTTTAAAAGAATAAAAGGACACATAGAGAGCTCTCTTGTGCAACGTACTGTCCAGAAGATTGTTGTGGGAGTATCATTGAATGCAACCCTTGCTAATCCAAAATCACAAATTTTCAGTTTACAGTTTGCATTTGCCAATATGTTCTTTGGTTTCAGGTCTCTGTGGTAGACATTAGCTGCAACAACCAAGATACATAAGATATTATGAGACAAACAGACTAATATTTCCAGCTGAGGTAAAATTCATAGATATTGACAAGACCAAACTTCAAAAGGAAAACATTTAGCAAGACACTGGGAAAACCGCATGAATCCAATCCAGCACATCAATGTATAAAATACTTGTGTAGAAAGTACTAGAGCCTTAAGAGACAAATCTGACATACACTATAGTTTGTAAGTCAAAGATTTTCATCTACAGAGAGAGACACATAAAGAGAGATTCAAAGATAAACTACCAGTGTGAATGTATTTGAGTGCACGCAATAACTGATACAGGAAAAACTGGTAATGCTCTCTAGTCAAATCATCATTGGCTTTAATAACTTGATGAAGATCTGATTCCATGAGCTCAAACACAACATAAATATCTTTAAATTCTCTTCGTGAAGGAGGAAGCATAATGTGCTTAATTTCAACTATATCTGGATGCCTAAGGAGTCTGAGCAGTTTGATCTCGCGCAAAATCCTTGCAGCATCTGATATATGCTCAAAAATATCATGTATCTTCTTTATCGCCACTTTCTCACCCGTAAGAGTGTCAATGGCTGAACAAACAACTCCATAACTTCCTTTTCCAATTACTTCTTGAATTTTAAATCTGGTGGCATCACCATAGTCAGAAAAGAACTCCGTCTCCAGATTATTCTATTACAAATAACAACTTTTAAGTCAGAAAACATTCTTTAGAACGAGCATTCATGAAAATTGTAGTTTTAGAAGCTATGACACATAACAACACATCAATTGCTGCATTACTTCAAAAAACCTTCACTTGATAACATCTGAATAACATATAGCTTCAGCCATTAACAATTAAAAAATAAGAGACCATGATCTTCCTTATGTATAAATGCTACAAGGTCTCAATTAAACTAAACTCAGATTTATCAAAAGACCAACTCTATAATTGTAGAAAGACAATATCAAAACCCAGAAGCTTGAACAAAATTGAATCATGTACATACACAATGCCATGGAAGCTACAAAGACAAATTAACCAACCCACAAACTATAATTGCTAAAAAGGGAGGCCAAATCAAAGAATCAAAGAGTAGCATTCATTATGAGTAGAAAACAAAAAAAAAACTCAACTACAACACAATCTTTGTGTTGAATTCTGAGTTGTTATTTGACAATTGTAACGTTGATGATCTCATATGAAAAAAAATTAGAACTCCCCAAAAAAACACATAAATATATATCTTACAAATCCAATAATATATATACAAAGGATATAGAGAAGAGTTTATTCACCTTCTTACGATTATGATCTTGCTGCATCATCATCACGACCTCAATTGGAAAACAAACCCTAGAAAACTGAATTGAATTGAAAAATGAAATCAGAATAAAACCAAAGACAAAAATTCAGATCAGCCGCATTGAACCACTGCAACTCAAATAGAATCCGAACCACCTGGTTCTGCTCCGGCAATTATACACCGACAGATACAGAATCACAGGCGAATTTCTCATTCACCTCACCACAAACAAATCCACCTTCCTTATTTTAAATTAATGAAAGCTAAGTGTCAACAGCATTTGCTTTAAACGCACGTTTTCGTCGGCATGAATACGAGATCTGATCACCGACACATAAGGGATATTATCTAGAGAGAGAAGATGAAGAAGGAAGAGTGAAAATGAAAAAGGAGAGGAGATAAGGAAGGAATCTAGAGAGAGAGCTGTGTGATATTTATTTATATATATAGGTGAGCTGCTTTAGCCACTGTCATCCAAAAATACACCTCTTTAGTAAATAAATAAATAAAAACAATTATTTTATCATAAATGTTATGTAGATTGACTTCATCAAATTATCATTATTAGTATTTAGTAGTATGATCTATATTTGATCTTTATTGCTCATTCATTCATTATTATTTATCCAAAATTAAAAAAAAAAATCTGAGATGTTTTTTAGAAAGGCTAATTCTGTTTGAGATTTAGTGTTAGGGTTATTTACCAATAACTATTTTTTTAGAAGGGCTAATAGGTTTGGGCTTTACAATTAGGACTTTAGGAAGATTCTAATTAGGTGAGGACAAAAAATTCGAACCTAAAATACTAAAGCGAACCGAAAAAAGAAACCGAATTCGAATCCGAAATATAAAATACCCGAATGGATAGTAAAAAATTTTATACTCGAAAATCCGAATACGAACCGAACCCAAAAATTTATAAGTATCCGATAGGTATCCGAAATTTAATTATATACCAATATATATTAATTTTATCAAGATTTTATATAAATCAATTACGTAAATCATAATTATAAACTAAAAAAAATATCAACTAGTTTAAGATTATAATAACTAATATACTAAAAATAACTGAATATTTTTAAATTATTTGTTATATTTGTGAAATTAAATAAAAATTTTGTTCAAGTATTTTAGGTATTTTAAGTAAAATTTAATAAATATTGATCGAGTAAACATGATATTATCTGAGCTATATTGTACTGTGATATTTTTAAATATTTACATATAGTAAATTTTATATGTATTATTTGTTAAAAATTGAACCCAACCCGAACCGAACCCGAAAAAAAGAACCGAATCCGAACCCGATTCGAAATACTATATATATGTATATAAGTACAAAATATCTTTACCCAAAAAATCCGAACCCGATCGGATAATACCCGAACCCGAACCGAGTACCCGATCTTCTTATATTTTTATTATTTTAGTGATGGGTATATATAAAATACTATACTATACTATATCTTGAGATTTAATTTTATTGAGTCAACTCTACTTAAAGTATTCAAATTCAATATTTACTAATTAGTCATTTCACTAGGTTATAAACCACTACAAATCTTCAAGGGTAATAATTACGATATAGAAATGGTAGTATTATAAATTAATTATATTTTGTTTAGTTATCAACACATTTAAAAGCAAGAATTAAATTTTCAGCAATTAAGAAACTTTATCAAGTAGTTTAATAATATCCATTCATTAAAGCTAAGTAAAGTGTTAACTGTGAAGAAAAATAGTGACATGAGTTTTATTGAGTGCAATCTAATAATTAAAATCGTGTAACTATTAACATATCAGATGTCGACACATATTTTTTAAAGAGTTTAAAATAAATGAACAATGTCATCAAAGCTGGTTTGGGTTAGTGTCAACGGTTAGGTACTTTGGTCTGACATCGAAAAACGATTTAACCAAAAACTATAGACTCTAATTAAGTCAAATTACTTACTTAAATTATAATTGCTTGATAAATATTTTTCGAATTCGAATTGTATTTTTTGAATTTTCAGATTTAAAAATATGTATTCAAATATTTTTAGTTTGAATTTGGTTCGGTTTAATCCGGTTCCTCTATTTATCCCTGAAAAAATAAAAAATTCATTATTATTATTTTTGTGTTAAGGTGGTTTGTGTAATATCCCGGCAATGGAAGAAGGAGGAGGAAGAGTATAAGCAAGAAACTCTTCTTCTTCTACGAAACATTCATTAGCTCTTCTCTGATTCTCTTCCTTGTTTAGTTTGATCCTACTACTCAAGCTTCTTCTTTTTTTTTTTTCATGGTTTCGTCTATCATCGCAGGTACTAACTTGTTCTTTTTCTGCAATCAGTTTGAATATTTTTGTTGAAATTTTCTTAATTTAGCTTTAATCTTATTTGTTTGACTGTTACATGTAGCTGATTGTGATTGTTCTTTGGTTTTTACTCAAAAACTGATTATGATTTTAGCCAACCAAAACCACTTCCTTCTCTTTTGTTTTTTTTGGATTTTTAAAGCTTTGAATTTTAAGTTTATTGCAGAGTTGATGATGTTGTTGTTTTGTAGCCACAATTTAAAAGTTTCTTAAAATAAGAATAGAGTTGAGTCAGTTGACTAACTGAGAGAGATTTCATTGGTTTTGGTTCGATTATGTTTTTAATATCATGTGATTGAGAACTAATTAGCTTCAGAAGTAGTTGTTCATCTTTACTTTATGATGCAAATTTAGAAACCAACCTGTAGATGTTTTCGTATAAACAATTGTTTCTTTGTTTTTGTTTTGTAGTTGCAGATCTCAAAAAGATGGAGGAGCTAGAACTCAAGAAATCACTATCTACTGGTATGAAGAAAAAAGTTACTTTTGTTTATTTTTTGTAATCTTTTTGTTTTATTTGATATTGAATCATTTTGCTATGTCAAATCTAGGTATGTCATCTTTGTTGAGTAAATCATCTGAAACTTTTAATGGAGGAATTGGATTTCGTTCTACAAGTGATCTCACCATGTTCTCAAGCTCATTGCCTTCACTTTTTCATGAAAAATGTATGTTTTTTTCATCTCTTAGTTGATTCAATTTTAATTACTCAAGACAGTGTTCATATCTTTTTTTTTGTATTGAATTTTTTTTTCAGTGAATATGACTGATTCAGATAGCTGGCTCTCCTTTGATGATATCTCACCTAATTTGAACAAACTTGGCATAGGAAACTCAGAGAATGATTCTTTTGAAGATGTTGAACCCGAAATCTTACTGCCTGAGGATGAAAATGACCTCCTTCCTGGCCTCATTGATGAGCTTAACTTTAATGGATTGCCTGATGAACTTGAAGATCTTGAAGACTGTGATGTTTTTTGCACAGGAGGGGGTATGGAGTTAGATGTTGAGTCTCAAGATAATCATTCTGTTGATGCATCAGGGGTGCCGATATCTGATCCTGGTACTGCAAATGCATTTGTTCCTCTTAAACGTTCCAATACATCTAGCAGAGTTTCAGTAGAACATCCAAATGGTGAACATCCTTCAAGAACATTATTTGTGAGGAACATTAACAGCAGTGTTGAGGATTCTGAGTTAAGCGCCCTTTTTGAGGTAATTCACTTTTTCCCTCGTCAAATTATTATGAGCCTTAACTCATTTAACATTGAGGCTTGCTTGTCACCAGACGTTTGGGGAGATAAGAAGTTTGTACACTGCATGCAAAAGCAGGGGTTTTGTGATGATATCTTACTATGATATCCGAGCTGCTCATGCTGCAATGCGTGCACTACAGAACACACTCTTAAGGAAAAGGACACTGGACATTCACTTTTCCATTCCTAAAGTATGGACTACAATGCACTTGATTTTGAAGTTTCAGTTTTTTTTCTTTAGCACTTTTTAAATCATCAGTTTACTGTCTGCCACATGATAGGAAAATCCATCAGAGAAGGATATGAATCAAGGAACTCTTGTGATTTTTAATGTGGACACAACAGTATCAAATGATGAGCTCCTTCAGCTGTTTGGTGTCCATGGTGAAATAAGAGAGGTAATTTATGCGTTCAAATGTTTGTTCTGTTTGTATTTGATGAATCAAATCATCCACTTATTGACTATAGGCTTGTAAATGCAGATTAGAGAAACCCCAAACAGGAGATTCCACAGGTTCATTGAGTATTATGATGTTAGAGATGCAGAGACAGCACTGAAAGCACTGAATAGAAGTGAGATAGGTGGGAAATGTATAAAGCTCGAACTTAGCCGTCCTGGAGGGACCCGTCGAGTGTGAGTTGCCTTCACTTTGTATGTTTCCAAGAATTGGGTTATCTTGCATATAGTGTACTGAAACTGAGTGTATGCAGGTCGTTCCCCTCAGCAAGTCAAGACTTGGACAAACACGAAGTTACCTTTCCGAGGCCACAAGGAATGGTCAGGCCAGTTAAGCCAGATAATATGCCGGGATTGGCTTCAATTCTCCCTGCTCATCCCTCTAGCTTTCATGGATTTTCACCAGTTAGTAATGACCAAGGGTTATTGAATCATCCATACCAAACTATTCTGAACAAAGGTTTGATGCACAATGGTTCCTATGGGCAACCTCATTCGTTGCCAGACCATTTAGGAGGAATTTCCAACTCCATGAAGTTTATAGCTCCACACACCTCAGGATTCGGGACTTCTTCTGATCACCGCTATCGTTGGGGAAGCACACCTCAGCATATGAACTATCCTGGTTACCTTGGAGCATCGTCATCATCATCTTCAACTGAACGTCCTTTCACTGCTAGGAGTGGCTTTCCGTTTGCTGAGAGGCAAGGTTCATTGCTTGGAAAATACCAGCATCATGTGGGCTCTGCTCCCTCAAGCATTCATTTTGATAGCCAAATAAATTGTTACCCGGGATTATCAGAGATACCCCTTGGATTTGGTGATATGAGAATGAACAAAACCTATATCAATACTCATGAACAAGCAAACATTGGTATTAGTTTACCCGGATATCATAGGAAACCGGATTTCACTGGATTTGGCATTACAGTTACTTCTGGTGGGAGTAGAAGATTACAATCAGTAATGCCTGAACCTTTTGCTGAGCAAGGAAGGATTCAGCAGCACGAGACTCATAATCAGAATCAGCTCATAGATGGTGGGCAATATCATATTGACTTGGATAGAATTGCTACGGGAGATGATATCCGGACTACATTAGTCATTAAAAACATCCCAAACAAGTAAGCATTTTCTTGATCTCAGTCTAAGATCTTTAGGCAATGTTTAACTCTTAAATGCTTTGTTTGTAAGGTATACTTACAAGATGCTTGTAGCTGAAATCGACGAAAAGCACAAGGGAGACTATGACTTTCTGTGTTTACCTATAGACTTTAAGGTACTATCTTATAAGAGAGTGAACTCATGATCCACTTGTCTGACCTGAGAACTTACTGACAATCTAGCTTTTTCCTGGATACAGAATAAGTGCAACATGGGGCATGCTTTCGTCAATATGGTCTCTCCGTTACATATTGTTCCCTTCCAGCAGGTTTATATTGCTTTTCCTGAAGTTGATTCATGTAATATGGATTTGGTAGTTTGCTGATATATTTACATTGTTATTGACTTATTGAGATGCACTGGCTTCAAGATTGTTATAGTTAACAGATATTCGTCATTCTTGTTTCTGCAGACCTTTAATGGTAAAGTATGGGAGAAATTTAACAGTGGGAAAGTTGCTTCATTGGCATATGCGGAGATCCAAGGCAAGTCTGCTCTTGCTTCATACATGCAGAATCCAAGTCCTATGAAGGAAGAGAAGCAATTGTTTCCAGAAGTATCCCTCCATGACGAGAGTCAAGACTCCAGTCATCAGGTAGTTTATTAAATTCAAACTCTTGTTTGCCATTTCAAAGGACCTCACAGCCTCTTGAAATGTTCTTATTGCTATGGTCCACAGATTCTCCCAGTCATTTTGAATTGCCACTTATATTTATTGAGCATGCAGGATCACCTTTTTACAAGCATTTGGAACATAACCACACCTGATCCAGATTGGTCTTACACAATGGATCTTATTGAAAATCCAAGGGAGAACAGACTTCAAGAACGTCGCAGAAGAGTCTTCTTAAACCCCTCACTAAACCTAGTAGCTGAAACTCTAACCCACCATCAAAGGTAAACTAAGTGTACAGTTCTGGCGCGGTTATGGAAGAAACGGGTCTACATTACGTTATCTACTTTAGTAGGAACTTCTCCTTATTGGTAATGTATAGTGTAATGATATATCATCCTCTTACGTGTACATCTGAAAGACATGATCAGTGTTGTGTTGTATTATCTAAACAGACTCGTTATAAGTCTTTGTCTCAATTAGTTACAGTTACAAAACTGTTACATGTCTTTCTCCGGCACCGTCATACCGGAGTAGCATAAGATAGTTGGAGACATTTTTTACCCGCTGAATAAAACACCAATAAAATCAGAAGCTTACTACAGCTCAGCTTAGGTTCTACAACTAGGATCGGTTTCAAATGCCATAGTTCTGGTTTAGCCGAAGATATCAGTTAGGTATTGTACTGATCTATCATATTGTCAATTATAGTCTTATTCTACAGGTTTATTTCAGGTCAAGCCATCTGAGCAGCAATATAAGCCAGGTATGATTCTTCCATGTAAAACAGTTGTTATATTGTTCTGCTATGTCTTGTTATTAGTGGCAAAGATTAGAGGATTCTGCTTAAGTTCATAAACAATTACTTCTTCAGTTTGTATTTTTACTGTTGCAGGTACAAACTACAGAGGAAGATAAATTAGATAATAAAACTAAGGCAACTTTGATATGATGAAACATGGAGATTAGAGAGTAGTATTAAGGTTTCGACATGGCACGTTGCTGAGTCCCCCAAGAGTAAATATCAGAAGCTGAGTTTCCATTAGTGAGTAGGTTTTGAGGCAGTCCATGAATGTCATCTAAAGGACGTGGTCTCCCATTCTGGTAGTATTGTTGGTTCTGCATAGAAGCAGCTTCATCATCATCCATAGGAAGATGATCAAAAACAGCATTCATAAAAGTTGCAGCCATGAGAACAACAGGACCAGATGCTATTAGACCACCAACCACTCCTCCACCAACAACCTGTCCTTGTGGTCCAGCTAAGTAAATAGTCAGACCAGTTATACCAAGTGGTGCTGGTGGAGGCAAGATTGATCCAAGCAATGAGAGGATCTCAAAACGTCCATGTAATGTTACTATTGATCCTGATGAAGCTGGTTGCCTTATAGTCACATTAGTGACACAACCATTGGCACTGAGTATGCTAAGACCTCTCTGTTTCCTTCTTGCGAAATCCGATAAAGTCTCGCAGATATTACAACCTGAGGTTATCTCAACTGCATGAGCTCTGAGGGAATTTGGACTGTCATGAGTCACAATGATTGGTGGTTTGGGTTTGTTCTTGGAACCAGCTGGTCTTCCACGTGGTCTCTTAACCATCTCTCCTTCCATTGATGAAACTGGTTGGACTGCTTTTGGTAATGTTTTCATGTTGTTGTTGTTGTTACCTCTCTCTGTTGCTTGATGGTTTCTCATTGGAACTGACTTGGATCCTACAGAGGTTGGAGTTAGAGTTGTACCTCCAGCCATTGGAATGAATATTTCAACTGAAAGATTCAGAAACTTTGGAAGGAGTTAGTGGGTTTAAGTAAAGGAGATTTTGGTTAATTATTATTATAAGATAGAGACACCAAAAGAATGATTGTGAAGAGTAGGAGATGGTTAAGTTGTCACCAAAATTGTGATTAATAATTAACAAAACAAAAAGTTTCTGGCAGCCTACTTCTTAACAGATGATTTGATTATGTAATTAATAAGATTCATGACAATTGTCTTCTTTAAAGAGATGTTCATAAAACTTCATGTACAAAACCAAAGGAGAATGTATTCATTTGGGCTTTTAGTTTAGGCCTATGATAGAGAGAAGGTCCAATAAGGCCCAAATAAGGCCCAAATCTTGTTTATGTAAATACACGTGTCATTTGTTCTCTGCTTCCCTTGTCCACTCGTGTGACACATCATTGCACGCTCGCTCTCTGTCTCTCCATCTATCAACTGAGGGAAGTTCTTAAGCGTTTGGGTCATTGGCTTAGGTTGTATTTGAAGTTTTTGATTCTGTTGAATTTGGTGCTTCATGATTGATCTATTGTTTAATCTCAATCTGATTTCGAGGTTTCTGCTGTGTGTGTGTGTGTTTTTTGATTCAGAAACGAGAAGAGTGATATAAATCAGAATCTGTGATTTAAAGTGAAATTGATTTGAAGTATTAATGGAGAAATAAAAACAATGGTTTATCATAATCTCTGGACGAATGGCCTTATATGTGCTTTTGAATTTCATCATAAGATGACCAATTCTCAAGAAAAGTCTCTCAAAATGTATGAGATGATTAGTTACTAAATTAGTCCTTAAATCTCATTTTATTGTAAAGTGTTAACCTAATTTTAACAGTGTTGTTATTGTTGTGGTGATAGCAAGAAACAATTTGATGGTGGAGAAGAAGGAGAGCCATGGAGGAGTTATTGGCAACCAATTGGATGGGATCGGCTCTATGAGCTTGTTCAGACTGTTCATGTTGATAGTGATTGGGAATTACAAAACATTGACTTAGATGAGGATGAAGCAACTACAGTTGCTGAGCTTGCGGCTCCTTACTTGGAACGACCACTTGCTGGTCCAACATGGTGGTGCCATCTAGATGCTAGTCATCAAGGTATTGCCTTGTGGTTGCGTAATGCGCATTGGTTACATCCGGCTGTAAGCCTTGCTTTGCGAGATGAAAGCAAGCTGATAAGTGAACGTATGAAACATATCTTCTATGAGGTAGGAAAATCTCTGAGTCTAGTTCTGCTTTGTAATGTAGACTGTGCTTCGGTTGTACAGCTGGAGTTGATCGAATTTGCTATACGTTGGATAGGTTCCTGTCAGAGTTGCTGGTGGACTATTGTTTGAGCTGTTGGGACAATCAGCTGGTGATCCTTTTATTGAAGAAGATGACATACCCATTGTCTTAAGGTCATGGCATGCGCAAAAATTTTTAGTGACTGCAATGCATGTTAAAGGCTTTGCTTCAAACATAAGTGTGTTAGGCATTACAGAAGTTCAGGTTTGTTCTTCTCATCTGAATCGTTGTTTGTCTTCACTCATTGAGGGATTAATCAAAACAGGCTTTTGTTTTATTTACTCTGTCTTACTAGGAAATGCTTGTTGCTGGTGGAGCCGGCATTCCGAGAACCATTCATGAACTAATAGCACATCTTGCATGTCGCCTTGCACGCTGGGATGATAGGTATTGTCTTCCATTGGTTCAGATTAAGTTTGAAAAAATTGTATACTAGATGATAGTTTAGACCAATTAGTCTGTTTAACCTTTTAATTCTTTTTCATCCGGTGGCTTTGACCTGTTGATGATTGATGATATCTGTATCCTTAATGTAGGCTATTCCGGAAGTATATATTTGGTGCAGCCGATGAAGTTGAATTGATGTTTATGAACAAGTAACTTCTACACTAAGCCTTATCTAACTCTTTTAGTATTTTCTCTCTAAGCCGCTCCCTGATGACTGATGGAGCTGAAAATAATTGTTTTACTTGATATCAGGAGACTGTACGAGGATCTAAATCTCTTCTCTACTATCTTGAATCAAGAGATCAGAAGACTCTCCACCCAGGTAAGGCTTTCTTGTTTGACTACGAGACGTGCTCAACTAATCACAACAACAATATTTTCATGTTCATCATTTGACTTTTTGATATCATAATCAGGTTATAAGGGTGAAATGGTCGCTTCATGCTAGAGAAGAGATTGTATTTGAGCTTCTTCAGCAACTTAAAGGCAAAACAACAAAAGAATTGCTAGAAGGAATAACAAAAAGCACTCGCGATATGATCAATGAACAAGAAGACGTCCGTGGTCGGTTATTCACTATCCAAGACGTAATGCAAAACTCGGTTCGAGCATGGTTACAGGTTAGATGATAACATAAGTATTATACATAACTCTTTACGTCTTCTTAATTTTCTTTTGTTGCTTTGATTAGGACCGGAGTCTCACAGTTACACACAACCTAGGAATCTTTGGAGGAGTCGGTCTTTTACTTACAATAGTGACTGGTCTATTTGGAATAAACGTTGATGGCATACCAGGAGCTGAAGACTCTCCTCAAGCATTTGCGCTATTCTCAGTCGTTGTCTTCTTCTCAGGTTTGGTGCTAGTGGTCGCAGGATTACTCTATCTTGGACTCAAAGAACCAGTAGCAGAAGAGAATGTAGAGATTAGAAAACTAGAACTTAACGAAATGGTCAAGAGGTTTCAAAGAGAAGCTGAGTCTCATGCTCAGGTCTGTAAAAAAGTTCCTCAGAGGATTGAACGTACGTCAAGCAGCAGTAGAATGGTAGTGCATGATTCGAATGGTTACGTTCTCATCGAATGATATCAAACGGGTCTATGCTTGTAAATTGTAACCATGTTCAAACTTGTAGTAATCTCTAGAAAATCATGAATAACTGAATTTTTTTCTTCTATATTTTGAAAGTTGTAGTTTTATGTTAAATTGTAAAGCCGTGATTAGAGACAGAAGCTTTTGGCTCCGACACGTGGCATTTACAGATACACGAATTGAGGCGATTTAATTTGGTCAGGTATAAAATTTATTTTATTCATAAATAATAAAAATTGAAAATTATCCTGACCTCTCAATGAAAATTTGAATCTCAGAAGAAGAAGTGAATAGCGAAGGTGGAAGCAGAGCTTTGACTCTTTTCAAGTCATCATGGCTTTGAACTTCTTCTCCGCTTCTCTTCACTCAATTTCGAATCCATCTTCGTCTTCTTCACCTCGATCCAAACAGAGACATCATCATCATCATCTACTTGTGCAACTCTCTCCTCTTCCATCAACACGTGTCCGTTCTGAGCTTAGCGAACGCGGCATCACTGATAACAACAACAACGATCCTTCTTTCTCCGGTACATAATCCGATTCATATGTCGATGAGTATATTAATTTTCTTCTATTGAATTCTGATAACCATAGATTCGTTTCCTTGAAGGTTCTTCTTCTACTTCATCATCAATACGTACTCAACTTGATCTTCTCGAACAATTAACTTCAACAAGCGACGGTACATTACTATTACTCTTTAGAATTGACTTAATTAGATCATAGAATCATTACTTACGATTAAATCAAATCAAATCAATGAATGATTCAGGGTATATGAGTGATGGTGATAGCTCTAGAGGATTCACAATTCGTGAACAATTAGCTAGACTTGTTGGTGACAGAGACGATGATTTTACAATTCCATTAGGAAAGAATTTAAAGAAAGTGAGTTCAAAATTCTTAACAATTTCTCAGAAACGAAACATTAAGAGACAAAGCTATCTTAATGAAGTTTCTCAAAGGAATGATTCTGTTTTCTTTGCTACCATTGGAGCCTTTGTTATACTTCCTCCTTTGATTATTTTAGGTATTGCTATCTTAACTGGTTATGTTCAACTCTTCCCATAAAATCTATATTATATGTTTGTTCTGTGATATTGTACATACATTGTTGATGTATACACATAATGATGAAGGTCTCAACTGTGAAATCTCTACATGTGTATTGGACATGCACCAAATTATACTTGGGTAAGTGTAACATGTTCCTGACCTAATTATGATGCACAAACTGCTTAACATTCAATTTTGTTATTTATCCTAACCAAACTTTCATTTCATTCAATTTTGATATTTTTGACGATAGTAATGTGAAAGCATTGTGAATGAATTAGATTAACAATATTAATTAGGAAACAAAGAGCACAAAAAAAAACACTCCACACAGGACACATGGACTTGGGTTAGTTAGATTCAAGACTCATATTTGTGACTAGTTGTTCAATACTTATGAAGATAACTATAAAACCTAACCTAATTTTGTACATTTAAACATGATGGTTATTACTTACTAGTCATGCGGGTGATGGGGTCATACGAAGTCATGTGGAGGTGGAAGATATCATATGTATCTAATATTTGAGTTTATTAAATACTATTAATTATAGAATAAGAAAAAAAAACTATACATATATATATATATGTATATCATAGTTACCATCGCCACCTACCTAAATAAAATTCTTAGTATGGCAACACATTATTTATTATTATCAACATTATGCATAATTTTGACCACTCTTCTTTCCATTGCCGGAGCGAAAGTCCCGGCGATCATTGTCTTCGGTGACTCTTCCGTAGACTCCGGCAATAACAACTTCATACAAACTGTGGCCAGAGCCAACTTCAAGCCTTACGGTCGTGACTTCCCTGGCGGCCGAGCCACCGGTAGATTTTGTAACGGTCGCTTGTCTTCTGATTTCATTTCAGAGGCTTATGGCCTTAAACCAACTGTGCCGGCTTATCTTGATCCGTCCTACAGTATCTCTGATTTTGCCACCGGAGTTTGTTTTTCCTCCGCTGGTACCGGCTATGATAATTCCACCGCCCAATTGTTTGTAAGTTCATCAACTACTTCAAAAAACCTAATTCTGATAGTTTCTTGCGTAACAAGAAACACCGATATGATTGTTTTGTTTGATGTTTTAGGGTGTGATTCCGTTATGGAAAGAGGTTGAGTACTATAAGGAATACCAACGCAAACTTTTCGCCTATCTTGGTCACCGGAAAGCCACCAGAATTATCAAAGAATCTTTGTACTTAATCAGCATAGGAACCAACGATTTCTTAAAGAACTACCACTACACATTACCAGATGGGAGATCTAAATCCAGCATCAGTCAGTACCAAGACTTCCTGGTCAAGATAGCAGAGGTGTTCTTAAAGGATCTTTACAAACTTGGAGCTCGAAAATTCTCTTTCACCGGACTCTCGCCGATGGGATGTTTACCACTAGAGAGAGCGATTAATATTTACGACCCTTTTAACTGTTCTAAGAGTTATAATGACTTGGCTATAGAGTTCAATGGGAGATTAAGAAGATTAGTGATGAAACTAAATAAAGAACTTGTTGGAATAAGGATTTTCTTTGCTAATCCTTATGATATCGTTTGGAATATTATTACTAAACCTAATGTTTACGGTCTAGAGGTGTCTAGTTCTGCGTGTTGTGGAACTGGATTGTTCGAGATGGGGTTTCTTTGCGGCCAGTTTAATCCATTCACTTGCACTGATGCTAATAAGTTTGTTTTCTGGGATGCTTTTCATCCGACTGAGAGGACTAATAAGATTGTGTCTGATTACTTCCTTAAGCATCTCAAGAATATGTTTCGTTGATCCTAAAATCCTAGTTTACTGTTTTATGAGGCTTTATATGGAAGTGGAGAGTTCTGAGGATTGATCAAAGAAGAAAGATGAAAAAAAGAGTAGAGAAATGGCTTGTTGCTTGAGAAACAAGTATCAGACAATTACACTTTCTATAGTGTTATTGTTCTTGTAAGATTTCATAATTTAAATAAATTATTTATACTTCCCTTTATTTTATGGTGTCATTAAAATTATTGTAAGATTTCATAATATTAAGATATTTATGTTTCTTTTACTTTCCTTTTATTTTATGGTGAAAACTATAGATTAAAAAATATTAACAAGTGAAAGTGTTATATATTATAAGATTTATTATTATTGGTGAAAATATATATATTATTCTTATCTAAAACAAAAACAATGGTTTGTTTGATCTTTTATACAACGCTAATAAAAGCAAAATTATTACTAGGGTTAAGTGTTGCCATCTATGACAGATCTAAGTTCATCCCAACTTGTTGAGTCTCCTATGAAATCTCCACCGTTTATGTTCCAAAAACTCGGGAAGTTATTATCATTACAAGTGTATGTCGGTTGATTGAAACCAACCATATTTTGGTTCCAGTAAGGATTCTGTTGCTGAAGCGACGACGGCTCATGAGACAAGGAATCTATTACGCAGTGGCTGGTGTGGTCGGACTCTAAGCTACTTGTCTTAGAACAAGAGTCGGTTAAGGTGATAACCTGTTTCCGGTTTAGTGGTACGATGGTTTGGTTTCTATGAGATGTGACTCGTTTGAAGATTCTGCATAGTGTCCATACCTCCTACGGAAACCAACACGGACCCATTAAAATGTGTATTTCAACTATAATATATAAAACCAATTTATGAATGCGTAACGCATTTTTGTTATATTATGATTATTTAAATTTTTATTAAGAAAATAATTATTAAAAAAATAGAACTCACTGCTTGTTGAGGTGGCGACTCGGTTTTTCCGGTGGAGGAGAGGCGGAACTCATGCATCATCCAATCAGTTTTAGTACCTTTACCGGCTGAACCAAGATAATAAACCAGAGATTTCTTTAAACCAACACAATCTAGATTAGAATACACCGGTTTATCAATACCGGTAGCTTTCCAGAAACCTGAACCGGTAACCCGGTTTGGTCTAACACTATTCCTATATTTCCTGCCTCTCATGCAAAAGAAGTACCATTCCTTTTCCCCAACACTGCTCACTCCTAATAAAAACCACAGTAAATACTCTTATTAATTCATGTAAATACTTATGAGTGATTTAATAAGAAAACTTACTAGGAAGATCCCAAGGATCGAACTTGTAGATATCGATTTGTTTAATAAGTTTGAGTTTGATAGGTTTGTTCTCTACTTTTCTTTGAAGATAATACTCTAAAAGCTCTTGGTCCGTCGGATGAAATCTGAATCCAGGAAGTGTTGTTTCGTCTTCTTCTTCAGTATGAATCTTACCTTCACCACTCATCTTCACTACATCGATCTCTTTCTAACACTATGTAAGAAAAGTTCTCTATACACATATATATAGGTTAAAAAATGTATATTTTTATGCCGTTCAATTAGTTCTTGGTCAATTATGAGTGACTTTGACTATATTATTCTACGCATAATATCTTAATGAAAAGCCAAATTTTTATTTAATTTCTTTTGTTAATATGATACATAATGCAAATTACAATTTACATATTGAAACAGTAACACACTTATGTATTTTTGACTAGTCGATAATAGTTTAATATTATTAAAATATATATACTTTACCGAATATAAAAATAATTTTACGTCAAAAATAAGATATATATATATATGTGTATCATTATTCAAAATTATATATTTATCAACATAAATATTAATTAATACTTATGGTCTTTACTTACTGTTTCAAATGTATTTTTTTAAAACATGCAAAATTTAAATATCTTACATCTTAATTTAATAACCTAAAAGTTTTATATTCGTAGTCTAATTACTATTATGCAGAAAAGTCGAGGAGAATAAAAAATAATTAAACTATTGGTTGCAACTAATTAATTAAAATGGTATAATAATATATAAATTCAAACATGTCGTTATCAATTGTTACATATATACAGTAATTATATAAAATGATCAAGAAACTGTAAATTCAATGCATACGTACACGTGGTTTGACCATATTATCATGTCCAAAATACTAAGCATAGATATAAAAATAAGATCTCATACGAACCAAATTAAGATAAGCCCTCCTTTTTAGACTCAATATAAAATCAGACAGAACAAACATAACCACTGTATTAGTGTTATTCTTACGGTTACGGATAAGAGTCTTGGTAGATCAGATTGGTAACACGATTAAACCAAAAAAAAAAAA
>KE159342.1:56240-66878 GCA_000411055.1 Leavenworthia alabamica
AAATTTTGATATATATTTGGTTAAGTACTTTTATATCTAAAATTTTGGTCAATTGGTTTATCCTATAAATAAACACTTTCTATATTTATCCAAATTCTAAACTATACAGAATTATCACATGGGATGCCGATGGCTTTAAATGTTTCGGAGATATTTCATGTAAACGCCAAAAAAATTATGTAAAATTATTTTGTGTGAGAGCCATATGAACTAACCATAATAGAAGAATAGTTATAAACAATAATTAAAAAGTTTAAATGAAAATAAAAGAGTTAATTAGGAAGTAGTCTTCGTTTTTAATATTTAAATCTTGTCTCTTCAACAATAGGCAAGATTGACCCACCTATTCTTGTGTTTTTCTAAACCTATACGAACAATCAAATAATGAATTTGCTACATTAGTATACAAATGCATGTTCGTGTGTATAATATATGTGTACAATAAATTTATCACACGTGCAAATCAAAATCCGACAATGACTTTAACTAGTACGATAGTTTTTCTTACTGTCGAGTTTCAGACAGATAACATAGTGTTTTATCATTTTAATGACACTCGTTTTACTTGGTTTTTAGAACAAAATGTTTTAAGTTTTGCCCCCAATGACTAATTATTAATTAAAAAATAAGAGAAGAATCAAAGAAAACGAATGATGGTGTAGTTAACAACTTAAAGTGGGGTGGGTAAGGGCCATAGCCATGTGCCTTCATGTGGTGGTTGGCCCATTAATGGGCCCACAATACCATTCTTCAACCCCTTCTTTTGGCTATAATATATTTTTATTTAACTAATTACCTATGTTTCCATTTGTTTTAGCTCCTAATATCATTTTATTTTTTGTAAATTCTTATTTCCCTAAAGTCAATTACCTATTAAACTTTAACATTATTTAATGATAAGACTCAAATTCTGAATATTATGGAAAATAGTGAGATTGAAGTGAATTAATTAATGGCGTGAAAAATACGTTTGGTGGCTAAGCGATAAGGAGAGAGTGATTAACACAAAAGAGATGTGACTAATTAGCATTAACCAAACACTAATCGTATTTCTCAAGTCTCTCATCGTTTTGATGCATGCTCTCCTATATATACCTATAGATTTTGCTATCTAAAATTCACATTTCATTTATAAAAATTCTAACGCAATGATATTATACAATTTTCATATATATATATATATAGATTGTTATTAAACTCCCGAATAATAAAATATAGAATTGTATTTTTGTAGAACACTATCATCTTTTGACGAGCTAGCACATTTAATTTTCTTCATCTTTTAATTTTTTTTTTCAATTCTACAAATATTTAGAACATGAAATTTTTTAATCATTAATTAGTTTTCGTTCTAGATGATGTTTATATTTTAAAGAGAAGTAGAATAGTTGTGTCTTGTGACATAAAAAACCAATAAAAGAAAAGGTAAATACAATAAAGAATAAAACAATATTTTTGTCCCCTCTCTCTTTTCTTTATTAACCTTAATATTGTATCACACTATAAAAAAAAAAAAGTTTTATAAAAAAAAAGTTTTAACTTTTCTTTTATTGACATAAAAACCCAATAAAAGAAAAGTTAAATACAATAAAGAATAAAACAATATTCTCTATTTTCTTTATTAACCTTAATATTGTATCACACTAAGTTTTATAAAGGTTCTCAATTCAACTTCTCTTTCTCTAAGAACCCAAACAATGGCCTCTGCAGACAAAACCATAAACACAGACGTCCCTACGAAAGACGTTTTTGCCCTTCACTTCCTTCGTTCCCTCTCAAATCTCACAACTCAAAACCCTTTAAATTCTCCTGACGAAACAACCGATCGCGTAAAGAAGATCAAGATGGCTGCGTACGTCTCCATGGCTAGAGCATCCGGAGGGAACCGGCTATGGAGTAGAGCCTTCTTGCGCCGAACCACCAAAGAAAACAATAAGATAATCAGATTTTCAAGAAGGAAAAGGAAGATGACGTGGCGGATATCATCAAGGCGACGAGGACGGAGGAGTAGCAACCGTAGAGTTCCTATGGTGGAGGAGGCCGTGGAGAGGCTGAGGAGTTTTGTTCCGGGAGGAGAAGTAATGGAGACGTCAAAGCTGATGGAAGAGACGGCTCATTATATCAAGTGCCTTAGCATGCAGGTTAAGGTCATGCAATGTCTCGTTAATGGCTTATCACCTATATGATCATCATTCATCAATCATCAGTGATCGATGCATGTAGAGATAAGATACACATAGTATTGAAATGGTATGATGTATCATAACGCATATAAATGTGTATATATTCCATATACATACGTGTAAGATAGGATACATACATGGAATATGTGTGGATATGTATTAGTTTTACGAAAGGTTGTTTATCTTTTTCGTTTCTTGAATTTTTATAATATGAGAATTTATTATTTATCTTGCTATGGCTGGTATAAACATTAGGGTTTTGGTACTCGTTGGAGCTATATAATACTTTTGTATTTTATTTTCTTTGGTTTGTTTTTTTAGCTATGCCTTGCGTTGGTTAATCTTGGTTATAATTCCAAAATTTCACATCAAATTTTGATTTGTTCATTGGTTTTTGTCAGAATTCTATTCCATCAATCAAATTATATTGGAAAAACTTTTAAGCTTTATGGAACTAATAATAGAAACTATTCGAACCTCAAAAAAGAAATAATCAAAAGAAGATTTGAATTACTTGAAATAAAGTTGAAACACTACAAGTGGACTCTTCTGCACAAGTACAACATGTCATCATGAGTTTTACTATGAAACCTTTCTTTCTTCTTCCTCAAAACAAGAAAAAATACGATATATTACAGAGTTTAGGATGTGTCTTGAATTACTTTTTAGTATCAGAATCAACTTTAGATTTGCAGAGAACTTACATCAGCTTCTAAGCACATCTCACTGATGAAATCTACTAAACTCTGGTGATATGGTTTGCTTGATAAATGATAACACACCATTATATTGTTGAATCATGTTGTTATGCCACAGGTAGAGGATCTTCTGCTGTGTGAGATTCTGATTCATCTGTACCATAACTCCATAGTTCTTTAAGCTCTCCTCTTACCAATCCCAGGATGACAGCCAAACCTATGGAGGAAACACAGTAGGTTTCATTTAAAAACAATAGAGAAAAAGTGTTAGAACTAAGGACAAGAGTAGATGGAGGAAAGGAAACTAGAGTTTCTAGTTTTACCGAGTGTGCAGGGAACAATGTACAATAGCGCAGGCTGGCCATGTCCATCCATTAGATACAGACCTAGATATGTCAGTAACAGACCTACAAATCAAAAATAAGAAGAAACAATGTTTCAGTGAAGTTTTAAGCCAAACTGATTCATGTGTTATACTTGCACATTGGGATCTTTCACTTCTATTATATATTTATGTTCACAGAGTTACTAATCCATGACTTACCTATTCCATAGCCTATAGTCAACCATAGGAAGTATCCATTTAATATTACTCTCTTCTTTATCTTGTCAAATCTGAGACCAAAGGGAAAAGCACACGTTAAAGTCAGAGAGAACTGAGTATGTGTCGAGAGATAGAAAATAAGGTCAAGATCAAATTCCAAGATTGGTCTCTGCTGGGAGTACCTGGAAGCAAAGGAAATGAGCAAACCGGGAAAGAGGATGTCTCCAAAACCAATCATGTCATAACCACCCCACGGGTCAAAAAACCGAGGAATTTTTAGTAGCATTGGAATGGACTCCCCACTACTGCTGTCTCCTTGGGCAACCTACAGAGATTAAGGGATCTTAGATAACACTATCAACTAGCTAACTTGCCATGGTCTACTAGATTACTCCATTATAAGAAACTTCAGTGACACAAAGCAAACTGTGAAGAATAAATGATATCTTCCAATTCTCCATAATAGATCAGAGATATATGAAACAAATTTTGTTCATTTGTTAGAATTATCGAAACGAAACTGGTATCACATAGCAAGCCTAATTTTAAGCTTAATCTGGATAAGAGTGTAGCAACAGAAACGATAAATTATGGATATGGCAAGAGAAACTCACCACAATCATTACACTCTCGTGAAATATCAATGGCGATATGAAGACCCAGAAAATGTCATAGACAAACGCGCAGCAAAGAAGTACAGTAGCAACCTGGAGTACAGACCAGTATTAGCATATAACAAAGAATAATTATAAATCAATTATCACTAAATCACAAACTAGATAAACTACCTTGATGTTAGGTAATCGAACCACTTGCAAGGCAGTGATCATCAAACATATGCCCTGTCAACAAGATGACAATGAATATTTCATATAGTGCAACCAAGGAACCAAAATTTGAATATAAAACTAAGTTGACAAACAAAGCAGAAGCAGTAATAAGAGAAACCATTAGAGGAAACGACTTCTAAAAGCATTGAATGATGAAGAAAAGAAAGATAGGAGAGTTACCAAAATGTCTTGGCCAATCCAAGAATACGATGTATGCCGTTTTATAAACCAGAAGACAGCAAACGCCAAACATAAAATATTCACCAAAAGCGACATCACTGACATTGTCCCAAGACAAGGGAGTTTCACAGTTTTCCGACCAAGATGTCTGCATTTTCTGCAGACGGATCAAAGATATACATCTGTAAAGACATGTTAACACGAAAAGAGAGAAGTGAAATAATCAGGAATATAACAGAATACCTCAATAAAACTGCCATAATGATGTTATGCATACCCTGAAAACAACAGCCACTTCGTTAAACAGCACATAGACAGTAAATATAAATATTCTACACAGGTTCAAAACCATCGGATGTAACCTGCATGCCACCGATGCAGAAAAATATGGTGAGCACCCATACAAACCATGATGACATGAAGTAGAAAAGGAGCAGCAGAAAAATGGAGGCTGTTACAATAAAAAAGACAGCACCAGTGACACTTATATCAAGGATTTCTGGGTCCTCTTTTCTTGTCCCAGTACTAGAAAATTCCTGGAAAAAAATTAAGTTTACTTCAATCTTTCTTTGAAAAGACATTGGTAACTTAGTATCATAACAAGTTAACAACTACAGAGTTAAATAAACTGAAGTTTTTATCACCAAGCACACAAAATTACATGAGGCTGCCACATAAAGCATCTGGGAAGTGTACACTAAGTGTATAGGATATTAAAGGCAGCATGTTTTAAATCATACGAAACCATAGCATGCAAAAGTGCTTAACCACAATTTTCTGGCATATGTACCAAACAGAGAACACCAAACAAGGACTTGAAAGATGCTAACCTTTGCTAATATGCTGTAAGATTCATTAGCTTGGTCAGGACCTGTAAGCTCTGACCATAGTGATGCAACGACAACAGTTCCAACAGCCATGAGCAATAAGAATCCAGCTGTGAGGTCTACCACAGGACGATTTGGAGCATACAACAAAAGCTCAACTGCATAATAAAGAAACTGGACTTAACCTAGAAGAAATTTATAAGTGAACAAGCATATTTAATGGCTGATAAAAACTGAAGTGCAAAATCACAACTGCTCACCACTCTTTTTGCCTACCATAGAACTGTTGAGAGAATCCCCACTTGACTTGGAGATCATTAAGACAGGTATGCTCACATTTAGAGATGTTTCCTTTTCCATACATCCCATCTCATCAAGATCTGATAACATATCATGGATAAATCAGATGATCCAAACCTAATAAACATATTAAAACCTCAATCCGAAACCTCTAATATAAATAAATAAATCAACCTTCTTTGTCATTAATAACCACCAGAGCAGAAGCACCAGCTGCCTCAGCATGTTTAGCCTTCTCTGTGAAAGCACAATTGCCACGGATCGACAATGCAATATGTCCATCTATCTGTAACAACAACAACGAGAAAATCAATGAGCATTGTCAAAAACTCAGCTTGCACCTCCAAAAATCTGACCAGTTGAATCCTAATAACAATCCCAAATCATATGAATTTAAAGCCATTGACTTGAAGATAATGTATTTTAAAAAAGGAAAGATATACTAACCCTGGAAGACAGATTAGAACATGAGTCCAAAGGATCTACAAAAGTAGCCGGGAATCTAAAGGTTTGATCAGGATCAGAAGGTAAAGATGCTCCAAATTGAGCAGTTAAGCCAGTAAAGTAGTCACCTTCAACCCCATCAATCCAATTTAAGACCTTAACCTTCATTAAACCAGAGAGATAATTGAATACGAAGCCAAAGATAAAAACTCAAAAGAATCAAAAATTGAATTTACCATTTGAAACTTATTGGTACAACCAGGAGACTCAAGGCTTGAATCGTCGGTTGAGGACAAATCGTCAGCCGCCGCTANCGGTTATTCGGCAGATCTAACGACGACATGACGCAATCGACGGAGCAAATCGGAGAGAAGAAGAGACGAAGAGTAAAATGTGATGGGATAATATTAGACTGTCGACAATGATAATATTTATTTATTTATTACTCTATATAAACAATAAAAACAAAACTAAAGTTTTTGTTAACGATGGTAAAAAAAACTTCGATTATTTACATAAATTTAGAAATTATTTAATATATTATTATTATGAAAAAATTTCAAAACGTGAATTTTTAAATTTTAAAAATTTATTAGTTGACCAGACCATTTTATATTCGTTATTAATTAAAGTAATAGAAAATTTTGACGCCATTATTTATGAATTAACGGAATCTGTTTGAGATAAAACGACGTTACTTTGATAAATCTAAAAAATAAAGAAAAATTGCGTTATATAACAGATATTCTAACCAGCTAAATTACTGAATATATGTACGTTCTTCTAATATATTATATATAACCAATGAAAATATAAAACTTTTAAATACTTTTATGTTGTATAATATTAAATATTATTCAAAATATTTTTAATTAATAATTATTGTTCAAATTAAAAAATTGAATTTTTTTTGACATTTTCCCTTTGTTATTATAGGTAGAGAAGAATAATTAAGAAAGCAACAAGCATTAATATTAATAAGAATGACGAGATTTGTAAAATATTTAGTCATTAATTACGAAGAAAGCTTGTATAGCATTGCACTAAGTGTAACCCTATAAATGAAAACTCTAAGCTCAAAAGACAAATAAAGAAAGACTGTGTTCACTTTTCACGTCTTTTGGGACATAGACACGACGGAGCTACTAGTATTCTGTAGTCATATGTAAACTACTAAATATTCGAACCGAGTGTTTTAGTATTTATACTATATTATTCCCTTGAATCCTAGATTATTCTTCCATTAGTTTATGCAATCACTATGCTATGTGGTTTATGTAGTCATTGTGCTATGATTATGAATATATATAGTGCTATTTAAAAAAATATACATATAATAAATAGTGCTATTGAAGTTGTTTAGTTACTAAATATGTTATGTTGCTTTGTTAATTGAATATTAATAACATAATTAAGGTCTGTTAATCTATCATTTTCCTAACATATTAGTTGACGAGTAAGCTTTCAACAAAAACGAGAGTCTTAATCAGCATATGTTTTTTTCTTTTTGTAATATCGAGTTTTATAATGATACTCATGTTTTTTAGTGAAACTTGTGATACAAATATGAGTAATTGTTAGTTGTTTTACTGAGTATTGGACCATTTCTTTAATCAACGACTTGGACATTAGCTATCGAAAAGTATTTTGCTCGTATATATTATTAATTCAACTCTCTATAGGTTTAGATTTTATAAAATATCAAATTATATCGATAGTTGAAACCAGCAAGGATTATTTTCCTTTGCTTTGTGTTACGATTGTTTATAAATATCTTAACATTTTCTATTCGTTTTTTGTGTGTGACAGATTCATTCAGTGAAAATACATAAATAAATCCTAGAATAGTCAACTCCAGGTGATAAACCTCGTCAATTATTTCTTAATTTTTTATTTTAAAAACCTCGTCAGGTAAGAAGAGCATCTTACTAGGAGCAAATTCCAAGATAGAGTAGCTTAACTAGTTTATAATAAAGTATTACCACCTTCTGTATTCATGCATTCAATATTTTACTTTAGAATAGAAACGTAAATAATGGAGATTTTTGTTAAATATATTTAGCAAGAAAACATATAATTAAATAGTAATTAATAGAGACCAAACGATGAGACATATGAAGAATGCTAAGTTAGTTGTTGAAGGCTGCTGTCTAATTACGCTGCCGTTGGGTCCCTTAGCCATTTGTTATAATCACCATAAGCAAATGAGATATTATAAAGTATTTATACATGGTTCAATAGAATTTAGAAGCATAATATCTTAGTATTTTTTACGTAGAATCATGATATTTAATTTGTAGAATTTTGTCAAATTTTGGGACCAAATTATTTTTTAGTTTTTAGTGGCACATCTCTTTGGTTTCTAGTAATATGTTACATTATGAGTATTTTATTTTTGTTGGCTCTACATTTAAATTTAGATTTCCAAGCCTCTAATTTAATTTAAGTTTTGTTGTTAATAAATTATTTATGTATTAGATTTTTTTTACTGAAAAGTGAAAACTATCATTTTCAACGACTTGAGATCTTATCACTTGTCCTAACGATTAATCAAAATAAAAATGTCGTGTTCAACCTTTTTTAATTTTAAAAGAGGGTGTCGACATTATGAAACAAATTGTAATATATTATAGGCTTGATTTAAAAATGAATTTTTTATAGCCATATTATATATTTTAATCTAGGGCTTTGTAGTTAGTTCAACTGGTTACAACTTACAAATATTTTTTTATTATTATTGTTATTTTTTTTGTTTATAACAATTCAAATTCGAAATAAATATAAATTATTGTTTTAGAAACTGTCACAAAAGAAACGTCGACCATAGCATGGGAGAAGCTATATCTTTGGAAGCTATATTTTTTTTTTCAACGCTCTATGAAAGCTATATTTATGAATTTATTCTTTATTAAATTTAACAAAATATCAAATGACGTATTAATAAATTATGATCATTCCTTAAATAAAAAAAATAAAAACATAGCAAATGGGTTTAGCTCTACGAGTCTAAAATTTGTCTCCCATAGAGTGGACTTCTCTTGTTTGTACACGATCACTATACTTGTGTCAGAACTCTGTTCTTGTAATACTGTCGGTAGTTTAAAAAAGAAAATTATAAAATTTTGTTGATTTTGGTATTAAACATGAATTAATGTTTACCAAAAAGGTAATAAATCAGAAAATTTATCAAATGATAGCTTATACGAAATACTTCTTCACAACTTGTGTTTTAAACACATCTACTTATGAATCAATAAACTAAATGACATATAAAAAAAAATTCTAGATAAACATAACCTAACCCAAAGATACTTTAAATTTAATACTTGAATTTAGAGTTCTTTTGTGGCACGCCATTGACGACTGAGTAGGGCATCCTAATACAATTTTTAAGTATTATTGGTCCTTATTACTATAGGATAGGGAATATAATTGAAAGCTAAAGAGTAACTACTTCTTTGTATTAATTTAAAATTAAATTTAAAATTAAAAACACACACATGTTGATAATTCCTTGAGAAATACTACTTACAACATTTGAGAGTTGGGTCCCTAACTATAGGATAACTAACTAATTGGCAAATACTTATATACTTATAAAAACATAGATATTATTTAGTTAATCATTAATATTAAATCTTCGTTGATGTGACCCTAAACTTACCAACGACGACTATGGTACTTATGAAACTTCTAACTAGATATTCACAATAGATAATAATCATAAAGTTCTTTCTAATATAGAACTAATTTACATGGAAATTATGAGTTTCTGACTCATACATATGACCAATCTAAGTTCCGAGGATTTATATACTTTATCATAAAGTTATATAATATTATTTTAGTCTAGATAAAATGAGGGGAATCCTTAGTTTGTCACATTTATTTATTTTTGGAATAGTATTTATTCGCTCATGTGCTTTATTACTAAAAAAATTTAAATAATGAATGTGTTTGTGTATAATATATGGTATTTTGTACGATCAATACGGAAGGTCAATTATATATCACAAGACAAATTTAAAACGTAATTAGAGCTTTATTAAAATACTATTATTACCATACGGGACCTAAGGTCGATGTCTGGATAATAAGTGTGAAGCGAGTCGAGACATTGAAGTCGTTATTGTTAGTTTAGTTTAATTGTAATTGGTATTTTTATAACTCAAATACAGCTGTCTTACTGTTAATCGCCAAAGTTTCTCATGTCAGCAATTTTAAGACATTTGACTTTACTTAAATCACTTGTTTCTACACATTTTTTTTGCTTCTTTTAAAACTTTTTATTAACGTTCTAAATATTTTATGATGTGGATTATCAAACGCATTAAGTGACCATTTTTATATAATATATAGTTTCCATTACTGTGACTTTGAAAAAATTAGGAACGTTTCTGGTCATAAATTTCGCATACCAACAAATATTTTATAGCTTTTGTGTACTTAATTTATTTTTAAATATTTTGTAGCTTTCAGTTGAATGTAAATGATTATAAACTTTCAACATTTATAGAATGTCGGTAAATAATAAAAAAAAAATGTTACTGAAAATGATTGTGGTATATGTCATTGTGATTGACATAGCTTAACAAGGATCCTATTAGGCCTGGGCAAATTACCCGTACCCGA
>KE159342.1:90126-133280 GCA_000411055.1 Leavenworthia alabamica
GTCTTCAATGAAGACTAAGAGGGTGTTATTGGATTACGATTTAAAATGATTGTATTGTATTTTAGTTTAAGAAGTATTTCAAAATACTACCTAAAATGATGGTATTTTGATTACTCATGTTTTAGAAAAAGAATACAAAAAAATACATTGAAATCCAAATGTAAATAACTTAAATCAATATTGAATAACACTTGATTTTAATGTATTTTGAAATCAGTAATCAAATGTTTAATCCAATAACAATGTATTTTATTGTACTTTTCTAAATACATAACTGAATAACATAGGATTTTATTGTATTTTAAAAATACAAAAAAATCTATTAAAATACAAAATTGAATAACCCCACCTAAAGGTATTGCGCTTGATGTATTTAATTGGGCCTTAATACTGTTGGTCGTGTAAGTTCATTTGTACCATTTCCCTTAATGGGTTTTAATAAAACAAGGTTTGATTGACAAAAAATAAAAAAATTGAATTATTAAATATTAATTTTGTCTTAAATCAATTTTAGTCGTATGTATAAAATATAAATTAAATTTAGTGGTGTACAAGAGAAGAGAAGGTGAATCTTACATAAGCCAAAAGAAAAAAACAAGGATTAAACCCAACGTTTTGATTCATCAGAATAAAATATATTTACACAGGAAAAAAAACAAGAAAACAAACCAATCAATCGAATAAACAAAGCCTAATTAAAAAGATCAAGTAGTGCTACTACTTAAGCCACCACCTTTCATCATCTGAAGAAACTCTTTGTAATTGACTCTACCATCACCATCTACATCAACTTGCATAATCATCTTCTTACAATCTTCTAGGGTTTTACCTTGCTTGAGTCCTAAGGAAGCCATTACTGACTTCAACTCCTCTACACTGATAAACCCATCTCTGTCTTGATCAAACACGTTAAACGCGTCTTTCATATCCTCTTCCTCTGTTTCTCCATCATTGTTATGATCATCCACAATCGAGCTGTACAGAGACTCGAACTCGTCTATGTCTACGCATCCATCACCGTTGGCATCGATCTTATGAATCATCTGAGTAAGATCTTTGTCTGGTATATAGATTCCTAGATTCTCTAGTGAGTCGTTGAGCTCTTCCTTTGTGATTCGACCGTCGTTGTTCTTGTCAAACATCTGAAAAACACGTTTGAGCTCGGAAGGATCTATTACTCTCGTCGGTGTAGATAACGTTGACGGAGACGGTAACATCGTTGACGGCGAAGGTGATGAGTTCTTGTTGAACCAAGAGAGAGGGAAGAGACTTCGTAGCTTCTTTGGTACTAAAGAGAGAAGAAAAGAGTTTAATAGATTATATAAAATAAATATTCTCAACATTACTCTTCTTTGATGAACAAAACAGAGCTTTGGTGATTTATATAAACTTTGGGTTTAAGTTGTTTTTTTATAGAGGTGAGAAAGAGTCTTTCACAATTTATTATTATATCATTAAAATAATATATTTTATGGAATTTATTGTTAAATTAAAAAAATTGAAGTAATGTCAAAAACGCGTTGTTGTAATTGTTGATGTTTGGTTCATGTCCCCATTTGTTTGGATATTTATTTAATCTTAGCTCATCTACTTTTATCTTCTACGTAAAACATGAGTCTTAGAAAATTAAAAAAAAACTATTACGTTCAATTCTTTAATATTCAAATATAAATATTATATATAAATTAATATTCAACTCGAACATAAACTAATGTTTCTAGAATAAGTAAAAAACAAGTGTGGTCAAATGAGAAATAACGTAACGGGTCTAAGAATCAAAGGAAGACATCGGAGACCAAAAACGCGCCAATAATGACGACCGTTAGATTATGACCGTTGGATCTACTTCTTCTCTCTAAGGTTGTCGCTGTTCTATTGGTGATAATGCTTTTACATGGACCCCACCTGTTCAACAACCAACAATTTCCACTTTTTTTTTAATCCATATTGCATTATTAAATCATTATTTGGGATTAATAAATTTTGTTAAAACTAAAAGAGTTTTGTAAGAAATGAATAAGGTAATAGTGTAACGGGATCCAAGGACATTTGACTTTAGAGTAATGTAACGGACTTCATAGTTGTCTTCCAGCTAATACAAGCCAGCTCCACTCATAATCACCATTGTCTATTTGCTGACCTGGCAGGAAAAAAAAAGTGCCCACACGCAGGATCGAACTACGGACCTTCAGTTTACAAGACTGACGCTCTACCACTGAGCTATACGGGCTTTTGTTTAATAATCAATGTTATGTTCATTGTATTATTAACAATAGATTCCACAAAATTTAATACAAACACCAATGAAAACAATAAAATAAATGGAGACTTTGTATTACTAGATTAAGGAGACAATGCTTTTGTATTTATATTCCTTCTTTTCAACTTGAGTTAGCTACAGAGTATTTGGTGATGACTGAGTTGACTTCTTCTCCTACTTGAGAAACAACTTCCAAATATCTTTGTCACTAGTTTCCTTAACTAAATGAGCTCCTAATATAGTTTCTTCTTCCACCAAGTTCCTCAAATGTCTTCCTCCATTGCTAAATCCTACGTATTGTTTCTTCGCTGCCAAATACATTACACCATATGGTGGTCTCAGGCACTGTCAAAACATACAAAACCATTACTATATAACTGGAACAACCCACTGAACAAGGATAAAAAAAACCAACCTTCTTTATGAGAGAATATAGTTTCTTAAGAGAAGTAACTGAGTAAGGGAGTTCAGTCATTAGTATAACATCATATCCACATTCTCCTCCTTGTTCAGTCTCGTTTGCTCTTTCCCATGCTCTGCTTCCTGAGAGTTTCCTTGATTGTCTTGAGGAGAAATCTTCCTGTCCTGTAATGCTTCCATCTTGGCTGTTATATCCTTCCATGAAATCTTCCTCTGAGAAGGTTAAGCTCATTCCTGGGTTAGTTGGTTCAAGGACATCAGCTCTTATGATGGATAGAATGGTAGGGAGCTCTTCCCATTCTCCTGCATAGAAACGGACAGATGCAGAGACACTTTGTCTTGATGGTGTCAACGGGCTTTCTGGTTGTCGGCTTTGCCTGTCTCGAGCTTGCTCGAGGTTTGCAAGAACGTTTGGGATAGTTGTGCATCTTATTGTTTCTGCGCTGAGATCTTGAAAGTGGACTGAGGAAGCACCCTTTAGAAACACAACAAGATCCATTTATGTGAATTTTTACAAGAAATGTGAATGTAACAGTTATCGGGCAACTTCGGGTTTACTTACTTTCAAGCAGGCAAATATCCCAGGAACTCCGTAATTGCAACCTAGCTACTCAAGTTACCATACAAAGGGAAAGAGATAAGTGATAAGTTACCATACAACCTGGCTACATATTTGTGCCATTGAGTTTAGTGAGATAAGCATTGCTTTACTAAAGGAGGGTATAGAAGAAGAGGAAGTACCTGGAGGACTCTTTTTCCCCTGAAGCTAAGCTGTCCATCACGGATCTCGTTTTTAAGGACGTTAACAAGAACAACAGAGCTTTCCCAACTTCTCAAAGAACCTACGAAAACATTTCTTTTATAAGAAACAGTTTATAACTAAGAGAGAACTTCACATACAAGTGCATGTGTAGTACATACCTTCATATTTTAGAGGACCAGTTTCTGAACCAGATAGCCCGATGATATCAGCAACACTTACTTTTCCCTGCAAAAGTTTAATGGTTGCACTACAAAGGTTAGGATTCTCTATAAATTATCATTTTGGCTTTAACATCAACAAAAACTGTTCTAGTTTTAATTTTTCAATGAAAATTATAAAGATCTAGCAAACCGTGCACTTCCAGACACTTAGTTCTAACATAAAGCAGTCTGGACCAGCATTAGAATATCATACTACCAGGTCAATGGTCCTTCAAGCAAACACATCTTCATGTGAAAGCTTGAATTGAAGGTTCAACAAGTAAAGTTTCTTGTTTAGGCTCCCAAAAGGCCAAGTAGGTAGATCAGGCTTTTTTCTTACGTTTATTTCAATTGCCTTAAAGCTTAGAAGTGGTTAACTATATTCAAAATTGCAGTTGTTAATTGTTATACCTTGAAACTTTGTAAACCGAGCATATCAAGATTCTCCGCGGAATACCTGTGATCAGCTGCTGTCTACAGCAGGAAAAAAAAACAAAAATTGAATTAGGAATGCAGGGTATTACAGGTCTACTCCATTGTCAAAACGAAAGATTCATACGTCTCAGATCCATTAGTTTTTCAACATAAGGAAAGCAAAGAAGTCATAAGAAATTACGAGGTAAAATTAGAGCAATAAAAACTCAATATTATTGTAATGATGATCAAATAAACAATAAGCAAACAACCTCAAAAGTTATGATCTAAACAACCTTAGAAGGTATGATCTCAACAGCTGGTGATGGAAGCTGCAAATCCTTCTCTGATAGTGCAGACACACCACCACGATCCTGAGGCATCAAGCCGGGTAAGCATTGTGCAAGATAAGACGGTGCACGCATTCTTCAGCTTTCAATTCTCAACAATTCTGAAATGGTAACAATTTTAAAATTTATCAAAAAGATCTAAGCCTTAGTAGTAAGAATGTCACTTTGAGCATCTTTAACTCTATACTCTAAACCCCCAAAACCCTAACGCAGATGCAATCACATGATAAGGCATGAACCCAAAATCAAAAATAGAAATGAGCAGACAAAAATAAGTAAAAAATAAGAACTTTAGGATTTAAAACTAAACCCAATTGCGATATCCACACGAATCCTACTATTAAAATTAACTAACACGGATCAAAATCAAAACCAGAAACCACCACAAATGAATCAATAGCCAAAAAGAAGTCAAATTTTGATTTTTAAACGATCAAATACTTTATGGAGGAGTATTAAGAAGCAGAGAGCAAAGACATTGATGATTACTTACAGTTACAGATTATTAGCTTATATAAGAACTAAAGTTGAAAAATAAGAGACAAAGCGATCAGCAGATGAGTTGTTGATATTTGAAAATAAAAAGAGATGAGATTCTTCTCTAACACGGCGAAAAAAATCAACTTCTAGGAATCAACAGAAACAAGGTTGAATTTTCAGAACAAAGACATCTCTCTCTCACACGTTTAACGTAGAAGAAAGTTTCTTCCAAAAAATTCTAATAAGAAAAGAGGAAGTTCGGGCTAACAAATCGAAGCTTCGGTTCAGACCCGCTGATCCGCTTTTGTCCAAACTATTTATAGTTCTAGTCCCTTGTATTCTTTGCAAATTAGGAACTGACCACTTTCTTTTGTTTCTACGGTCGTGGTCTTATTTTTGTCCCTAATTCCTGGAAATTTAATTATTTTTTTATCCTTATATGATGGGCCTTATAAGCCTCGATTACATGGCATGGGTCAACAAAACAAGAGTACAGAAACAGATTAGAGAAACATTTTTTTTCTTTGTTAAACACAATACCAAAACTTTTAAAATATTGTTTTATGTATTATATAGAGTTTATATTATTTAAAATAATCGTCACTCAACACGTAATTTTTGGGAGTCTAAGCTAATTTAAAATAATCGTCACTCTCTCAAGTTTTACACGTAATCTTATCCACGTTTAATCTTAAAAAGGTTAATTATTTATAAACGTAATTATAGGTAGTTGTACTAGTAGATAAGAGTGTTCGAAAAGAGCGTGGTTACACGCTCGTACACGTGTAGATACGGGCTTGACTACAACCACAAATGAACGGTAGGGATGAAACGTTAAACAAGAATAGAGGTTAGGAGAGCGAGTACAAAGTTTTTATATAAACGCGAGATGATTTGTTAAGTTCGCCACGCTGGAAAAAACATCATTGTCTGTTAGTCACAGTCCTGTTACTCCAGTAATCCTCTATGTCTCCTTCTCCTTCCTACGTTTTTTTTGTTGTCGGTCAATTCTCCTTCCTACGTTTAAAAATGTTTTTTTTTTCACGGCGACATTTACCTCGGCGATTCTGAATCCAGTTTATACCTAAAGTCAAAATATTCCTGTATTCTGAAGAGACGTTCATAATTGGAAATTTCTCGGGTAAATTTATTGGGGCTCCCAGAATCCGGGATTATTAATTATTTGCCTTTATCCAACTTTTTTTCTCCTTGGGATCTGGGCATTTTAACCAATCGGATTTTGTTGATAATCCGGCCAATCAATAGATATATGTCATTGAGAGTTACAGATTGAGGTCAAAACAATATCGAAAAGAGTAAGAAGATGACAATAACGATCCAAAACGCACCTGGGAGCTCAGGGTACTTAGATATGTTCCCAGAGAGAAGAATGTCATATTTTGGGAATTCTTACATTCTTGGTTTAACTGTTACTGCTGGAATCGGTGGTCTTCTCTTCGGTTATGACACAGGTCTCTAATATTCATTCATACTTAGGCTTTAGATTTGACTTTTTTTTAGAAATTGAATTGGAAAAATGGAGTATTTTATCTTCATTACTTGCCTAATTGGATCTCACTGAACTTAGTTATGTCTGATTTTTACAGGTGTAATTTCTGGTGCCCTTTTGTACATTAAGGATGATTTTCAAGTTGTTAAGCAGAGCAGTTTCTTACAGGTATATGATTCTTTTGCTTTACCTCTTCCAAGTTAGTAACTTTTAAGTGTTAGAATGTTTTATCTTGTAGGAAACAATTGTAAGTATGGCTTTAGTTGGTGCCATCATTGGTGCTGCATCAGGAGGTTGGATCAATGACTACTACGGTCGTAAAAAAGCAACTATGTTTGCTGATATTGTTTTTGCTGCTGGAGCTATCGTTATGGCTGTTGCTCCTGATCCTTATGTTTTAATATCTGGTCGTCTCTTGGTCGGTTTAGGAGTTGGTGTTGCTTCTGTAACTGCCCCGGTTTATATTGCAGAAGCATCTCCATCAGAAGTAAGAGGTGGACTTGTTAGCACCAATGTTTTGATGATCACTGGTGGACAGTTTCTTTCATACCTTGTTAACTCTGCTTTCACACAGGTTAGTTATTGCTGTGAACGTCTCATCTAGTCTCATGTTGATTTGCCACAGTAACATTTGTGGGTGATTGTATCACTATTCATGTTAGATGATCTTTGTGACCTTAATTTTGATTCAATGAAATTGTAAGGTTGTTATATACTTTATGTAAGTGAAGCTGAAACAAGTTGTCTAAGAAACTAATAGAGAGAAAGTGAGCTTTGGCATTTTATAGGTAGCTTCTGAATTCATATTGTTGTTAGGTTCCAGGAACATGGAGATGGATGCTTGGTGTTTCAGGTGTTCCTGCTGTTGTACAATTTGTCCTCATGCTTTTCATGCCAGAATCCCCTCGTTGGCTTTTCATGAAGAATCGTAAAGCAGAAGCTGTTGAAGTGCTTAGCAGAATCTATGATATCTCGCGGTTAGAGGATGAGATCAATCATCTTTCAGCAGCTGAAAAAGAAGAAAAACTAAGGAAAGACACTGTTAGCTACTTAGATGTTTTCAAATCCAAAGAAATGAGACTAGCATTTCTCGCTGGAGCAGGTCTTCAGGTAAAGTAAATGTAGGATTTTGTAGTTTTGATTGAGAAATGTATGGCTTAACATATTTGATAACATTGTCGGAATTTTTTCAGGCGTTTCAGCAGTTCACCGGTATCAATACCGTCATGTATTATAGCCCTACGATAGTCCAAATGGCTGGATTTCATTCAAACCAGCTCGCACTGTTACTCTCCCTTATCGTTGCTGCCATGAATGCTGCTGGAACAGTCGTTGGAATATACTTCATCGATCATTGTGGACGGAAAAAGCTTGCTCTCTCAAGTTTATGCGGTGTTATTATATCTCTCATCATCCTCTCAGTCTCATTTTTCAAACAATCTAATGCATCAGCTGATGGAGACCTCTACGGTTGGCTCGCTGTGCTTGGCTTAGCTCTCTACATTGCTTTCTTTGCACCGGGAATGGGACCTGTTCCGTGGACAGTGAACTCAGAGATATACCCACAACAGTACAGAGGTATATGTGGAGGAATGTCTGCAACAGTGAACTGGATCAGTAACTTGATTGTAGCACAAACGTTCTTGTCCATTGCTGAAACTGCTGGCACAGGAATGACTTTCTTGATTTTAGCGGGAATTGCGGTTCTTGCAGTTATCTTTGTGATTGTGTTTGTTCCAGAAACGCAGGGACTAACGTTTTCAGAAGTTGAACAGATTTGGAAAGAGAGGGCTTCGGGAAAAAACAGTGCTTTGGGCAGTAGTAACGATAGCAACGACATCGAGGGGTTACTTGAACGAGAGTCTCGGTCTTAGAGTGGAAAAATTGTGGTGTCACAGAGTAAACCGGGATTGGTTCCGGTTTAGCAATGTGATATGTTAGAAACTGTGTTTGTAAATAAATACATTAAAGGTCCACTTTGGAGTTTAAATTCCAATCTTTTCTTCATAATCTTTAAGATATAGAGATTTTTTGTCTGCAAATCTCTATGATGTATGTTTGTATGGTCAAAACGTTGCGTTTTCATGAAAAGTCGACAAGAGTTAATGCACAAACATAAGACTTGTCTTTAAGTCACAAGAACTGTATTAAGAACAATGGTCCATTTCATTCATCTTTCTTTATCTTTTTCTGTTATTAACAGACAGATTTTGTCTTGTCGTAATAACATTAGTTGAGGAAATCAAAAGGTAAACATTTATTAGATTGGACAGGCTAAAAAATTAGGGACACAAAAGGGCCACCAAAATGTATGATTGGATATTGTATAACGTAAACGTATCCTTTGTGTTGTCTTATGTGTCACTATACAATGTAGGTTTGTGTTTTCGTAATCACATGGTGATTTATTACTTTAAAAATGTTATCAATGTAAGTTTGAGGATTCATCTAAATTTTCTAAATACAAAAAACATAATATCTTGAAACATATATATGATCTTCATATGATATTCAACACTTTTACTAAAAAAGTATATATAAACTAAAAACTATCAGTTTCTTTTATAACCATAAATAACTATATCAACCCGTGAGTAAATTTAAACCCGTGATATAATAAAAGTAAAAATGAAAAGTAAAAAAAAAAAGAATAATATGTGGTAAATAGACAAATGATAATAATGAAGTGGGCCCCAGGTGAACATGAATGTTGTGAAGACACGTGAGTTGTTGGGTCTACTCTTCTTGTCTTAAGTGGGCCCAATAATGTCTTAACTCCTTTAATTTCTTATCGAAAATGTCCACGTGGCAGATCCCCTGCCATTTGTCATCTTCTCTCGTTCACATGTGATTTCTCCACATGCTCTGTTAATTGTTTTCCATCACACAATTATTGAATTAACTCATTTTACTTTTTTTTTTAAAATATTTATCACACACTAAAGAAAAACAATTTAAAGCTTTTTCATTTCTTTAATTGGTTTAATAATATTGTGAGTTGCATATTTATGTGCTTTAGATATTAGTGGACATAAATTTGCGATCATATTACTTTTTATATATTACCAAAAATTACAACTTGAATGAATTATTTTTTTTGGTTATCAATTTAAATCAACATCATCTATTTAATGAGCAATTATAGCATTTATTTATTTTACATTGTCCACAGTGCCATAACCACCACAATCATTTGGAACCTTACGTTAATAGGAACAATAATAGAGTATGGGAAAATAGACTAGTCCTCTCCTCTTGCTTTAATGTAGAGTATTGACTATACAACTCACATCCATTGAAGAAGAACCATAATGGTCTCGTATATATACCATGTCATGGCATCATCATAGCATCATCATAGCATCATTGTCATATATATTAACATGACACGTTTGTCTACATTCGAGGCCGGCGCACCACATGACTTTGTCAATGAAGCTAATTAGCTCATCAAAAGCTGGACCACGATCTTTTTCTTCCATTAGAAATTTCGAGAAGGTGTCTTCTTTTGGCTTTTACATAGAGTTTGGTTTGATTTGGTAAGCCAGCAAGGAGTTTTCGAACAAAAGCTATGAGGATTGGTTACTCAATTAAACTATAAAGCAAACCAATCATTACATAGTGATATATTATACATATTCGATGTCATTTTATTTATATTTTGACAAGTATATATATATATTCATTGGCAAACACATATACTAATCATGATTTTATGAGAAAACTCCTAATAAATCACTAAATCTAAGATATAAATACATTACAACAAAGAGACCAGATTATGTACACATCAACAATTTTCTTGCTTTGGTAACCGACACTAAGGCTTTGCTTAATGTCTCTAACAAATGTCAATCAAACCAGAGAAGATGAAAGGTTCACTCTTTAGTTTACTTGTCGTATTAAAATACTCTTATTAAGTCGAAAGTAAATGTAAAACTGACGTGTCACACCTCGACGCCAACGACTTGTATTGGCAGGCCAAAAGTGAATCTGAATTGTTTATGTTTTAGATTCGTATAAATAAGATTAGTAATAATTAATAACAATCATTATTATTATTATTATCATTATATCTAAGTATAATTGAGGACAATGATTTTTTGAGTAAAATAATAGTAGCAACCTAACGAGTTTGGAGCAACGACTTATTGTTGCGGCCGCGAGAAGTTAGATACTTATGAGATAGTAGTTGTGTGCACACATAACAACTACAATTAACTTATGTAATAATATATTATATTACACAACTATACATTTTTAGACTCCAATTAATAGGTTTGTTTCCACATGTAAGCTAAGATCTTCAAACTTGAAACAAAATATAGCTTCTAAATTAGAACATAAATGCTCATATTTTTATTTTGTAATAACAAATTACTATTTTTTCACAATGCTGTTTAATAGAATGATCGATCTAATTTATAATATTTTGTTTTTGAAAAAAATACTAATTGATTGAATTATAGGAAACAAAGAAATGCAACTCAGATTAGGGAAAAGGTACTATAGATTCTAGACGCACATGGTGGGCCCCAATACTCCGGCCACATACATGTCATGGTCATCATAATAAAATTCACATACATACATTAATTAGTGACCACATGATTAGAAAAAGACATTTAATTTTTTTTTTTTTTTGCCATTGTAGAGCTTTATAAAGCAACTCTTCTTCTTCTTCCTTCTCATTCACATTTCTGCAAAACTTACACAACTCATAATGTGCCACTCAGATTTTGTCTCTCTTTCTTCTTCCTACGAGGCGGATAGTGAGATTTCTAACTCAAGCTCAAGTTCTTGGTCTGAGGAAGAGATCGAAAATGGCTTTTCTTGTGAATCAAAGCAGATGAAGAAACTGGAGAAAAAGAAGAAGAAGAAGAGTAATGTGTTGTTAGAAGGATACGTTGTAGATTCTGCGACGAACGATGGAGATGGTGAAGATTTGAAGAGAACAAAGAGTTTAACGGATGATGATCTAGAGGAGCTTAAAGGTTGTGTAGATCTAGGATTTGGATTTAATTATGAAGAGATTCCTGAGCTTTGTAATACTTTACCAGCTCTTGAGCTTTGTTACTCTATGAGTCATAAGTTTATGGAGGATCAAGATTCTTCACCGGAGAAGAAATCGTCGGTGATTCATTCTCCTGTTACTCCAATTGCTAATTGGAAGATCTCTAGTCCTGGTAAACCTCAATTTTTTCATTAAAGTTTTAGTTTTTTTTTTTAAAAAATTGTATTTTTGTGAAAACAAACAGGTGATAATCCTGATGATGTTAAAGCAAGATTGAAATTTTGGGCACAAGCTGTTGCATGCACTGTAAGATTATGCACTTGAAGAAGAAGAGCTTTTGGATTTTGATGAATTCATTAGTGGAGAAAGAAGAAGATGATGATGAAGAAGACATTTGTTTCGCAGGAGTGAAATCTCTTATGAGATTGACCTGCTTGTTGTAGAGCTTTGTGCTCACTCTCTATGTATAAGAAGATTTTTGCTAGGAAATTGTTGTAACGTATATGACTAATAATAAGAGTAAATAAATAAAACTTTTACTTTTTATTGATATTACTTCATTAGCATTTTGGTGTTCTTGTTACAGAAACTGAGATTTGCTCTCTGTTTCTTTCACTCATGAGCTTGGAGTTAGTTATTACAAAGCTAAATGGCCCTAAGAGTTTGGCAAAAGTTGTATTCCAAGTTTCATATACAGCTAAGCTATATATGTTCACATGCAACTTGAGATATTTTTGAATAATTTATCTTCAATTTTCTTAATATTCTGGAATAAACGCTTAACAAAACCGTGAACTCATTGTTACATACTAAAAAAGTGAGAGTTTTGTGATACTTAGTGAGAAGCAGAAGCAACTTCCTCGGCATTTTCTGATTCAGAATCATCTTCAGAGAAACTTGGTGGTTTAGGAATGAGCCCTAATGTCTTGAACATGAGCTGGTCAGCGTCATAATCATTGTTTGGTGTGGTTAAAAGCTTCTCACCGGTGAATATAGAGTTTGCACCAGCAAGGAAACATAAGGCTTGCTCTGGCATTGAGAACCTGACTCTACCAGCTGATAATCTCACCATTGCTTTTGGCATTACTATTCTTGCTGTTCCAATCATCCTGACCATCTCCCATATCTCAACCGGCTAAACAAATACAAAAAAAAGGTTTTCAAAGCTCTTTACCACTAAGTAGCTATGAAACTTACATTTTGTGTGTTTAGATTGTGGTGATATATACCTTTTGGTCTTCAAGAGGAGTGCCTTTCACTGCAAGTAGAGCATTGATGGGAACACTCTCAGGGTGAGAAGGAAGTGTTGCCAGTGTGTGTAATAAACCTACTCTGTCCTCCTCTGCCTCACCAAGCCCTATGATTCCACCTGTTTATAAGTAAAACGATAACACTTTATAACATATTGTTTGTTGTTCTCTAATGTATGGATTATAAATCAATGAATATAAGGAAATTGTGAATCTATTGAACCAAGATGAAGACAGGTTCCAGCTGTCACTAGTTCTATAGACTCAGATGCAAGCAGACAATAATAAGAAAATCAGGATTTTTACCTGAGCAAACATTGATTCCAGCTTGGCGAACATGTTCAAGAGTTTCAAGGCGGTCATCATAACTTCTAGTAGTGATGACCTTTGGGTAGTACTCTCTTGAAGTATCAAGATTGTGGTTATAAGCAGTAAGTCCAGCCTTCTTTAGCTCTAAGGCTTGTTGTTTCTCAAGCATGCCCAAGGTGCAGCAAACCTCCATCCCCATGCCTCTGTTGTAAGTGAATGCAGACAAAAAAAAGGATAAAGATGTTGCAGCTGAGAGACCATATTTCAACATTATGTTTATTCTTATCACAGATACAACTTGACTTTGAAATGATCAGTTGAGACATATCATCCACAAAAACGGTTAAATCTACTTATAAGAATGGAATTGGTGTTTGACAACATAAATATATTTCAAAACCATATAATAATATGTATACCTTATTTCTTTGACATATTCAAGTATCTGGTTGAAGTTGGTTTTTCTTCCTACAGTCTCTCGCCATGCAGCACCCATGCAAAAACGTGTGCTACCAGCTTCTTTTGCCTAACAACACATCAAATTTGCTGCCTCAAATCAGAAAAGCTCATTACATTTCCTAAAAGTTTTTCATTAAAACATTCCCCTGATCCTACATTGTCAGTTGTTATCATCCTCAAGTTTTGAAAAGAAGAAAAACAGTTACACAATGCATCTTAGACTCATTTGTATATTACTCAGATTGATACAAAAGCAAAGGTCAATAATGAAACCTTCCTACCAAAATTTATCATTGATCATGTTTCTTGATGATACATTGTGTTAAGGAATAAAGTATCAGCAAAATAAATGGAGAAGACAATTACTAACCTTCTTTGCTGCATCAATGACAGCGTCCTTGGACATGAGTTTTTGGGCCTTAACTCCAGTGCTATATCTCGATGACTGAGGACAATATGAACAGTCCTCACTGCAGCCACCAGTCTTTATGGAGAGTAGAGTACATTGCTGTACCTCCCTGAAGTTATGAGCATGTCTATGAACCTGAGCCTGAAACCCAAACAGCACATAAGCCATAAACTAATAGCAATTGGGACAAAAAAAAAGACAACATTTTTGGAGTACTCTAAGACAAGATTTACATAATTTAAGCCAAATGTTCAATGAGACTCAAGTTCCAAAAAGCTTGATACTCATAAAACTAAATATTGAAACTTTACAATTGTAATTATACAGAAACCTAAAGCTTTAAATTCCAAATTAGTGAGTGAGTGAGAAGGAAATTACTCCATGGAAGAGGAGGTCAAGAACAGGAGAATCATAAACAGCCTTGATTTCATCTCTACTCCAGTCATTTCTAGGACCTTCTCTGATAGTTCTCTCAGCTTCAAACGAAGCTGCTGATGAAGTATAGCAAGAAAAAGCCTGAAGACCCGAAACAAAGGGTCTACACTGAGATCGAAATAAAACAGATCGAACAAGCATCATTTAATTACAAATCAGATGTATCAGAAGAAGAATGAGATTTGGTGTTTGTGTTGCTAAAGCTTCTTCCACTTCAGTCTATTCATCACTCTCACCTAATACATAACATCAACGTTGAAATTTCCGCCTTCTGGGTCCACTAACTCGATTGGGCTCTAAATGGGCTATATATTAACTAACATTACATCAATATATGTTGGGATCAAAATAGTAAAACGACGACGCTTTGTTATCTCTTCGTTCTAAACTTGCCTGAAGAAGCGGAGGAAACGTCGTCGTTAAGAAAGTATCAACGGAACTGATATTACTCCACAATTCCAGATATTATCATCAATAACGTTCATTTTAATCTTTATTAATGTAATTGCTAAATTGGGCCCAAGTATATCTAATGGGCTCAGCTAGGGTTTTGGATTCTCACCACACACTCATATATATATCAACTCTTCGTCACCTCTTTAATCATATCTGTTCTCTTTTTTTTTCTTCGTTTTTTAAGATCTGTGGATTTAAGAAAGCTTTTGTCTTTTTTTTTGTTTTATGTTAAAATTAAGGGCTCCATTTATAACGAGTCAACAGCAGGCGCCAGTTTTAATGGTGACCTGACTGCCGCTTGGAGCCTAGATTAAATGCCAGAGGAAGACCCATGAATCTTACTCAAATAGTTTCATGACTCAATACTCTTGGCTACATATATTTTGTCTGAATTCTTTGGTTTTGTTTTTGTGTTGATGATTTAATGAAAATGGTTAAATGAAAAGTGGGCATTAAGTCAGACACGGGTGCTTGTTGGGTTAATAAGAAACAGCAGAGCTACCTTTTGCATTGTGCCTATATTAATCTGCTTCTTATCACGATTGGAGTTAGTCTTGATCTGATGTCTTCTAATGGCTTTCTCCAAATTTAAAGCAGCTACATTTTTTATACTAATTACAAATATTTACATGTACATATAAACGATAAATACTTTTTAAGTGTTTGTTTATCTTTTTTATAAAATTATCTTTTTCTTTGAGTAACGCAAGAAGTAAAACATCGGACACTACGAATGAAGTAAGAGTATAAGTTTAGTTTGGTCCTTAAAACTCTAATAGCAAAACGTCTTTTGGTTGTACCTTGTCGCACTTCTGAAACCCACTGCTCAGCAGACTGGTTCATTCCTTTCATTGACTTTTTGAGTTTGTCTTTGAAAGTGAAACTCTCAGATCCCATCAAGTCGTAACTTGCTAACACCACCCGTCTTCTGTCTCGATAGCTTTTCTGAGAGTGGTAATCACTTTGGTCATGATGTGGCAGCATTACATAGGCGTATATGTATGTTTGTTCCGACATCGTAATATCTTGTTCAATATGTTGGTATGTATATATATACACTGTAAGGGAAGAGAGTTGGGTGAGATTTTGGTTGAACAATTATGGAACTGTGATAATGGTTGGTGACTATGTTGCACCAAATATGGAATCTGATCAATTAGTTAAAATAATAATAATTGATTGATTTTGGAGAATCAAAGACCTAAAGCAGAACATAAAGTGGACAGTGCCTGAAGCCGGTGAAGGCCCTGCTTATTCCACCATGTGAGATCGTCAAGATAGATTCAACATGGCCTCTCACTTTACCATAACTTATAAATGTATGTAAGCATTAGTGTTTTCGTTTCTTTGTAAACTTTGATGAGCTGACGAAAGGTAAATTCAAAAGTGGTTAAGAAAACAAAATAAATATTTTATATATCAAGATTCTTCCGAGTTTGGCAAGCTGAAGCAATGGTTGTTATATTTCTATATACAAGTAATTAGAAAATCTTAATCATAAAGTATATTCTTATACCATTTCTGAAATTAAGATGTCCATGTTTTTCAGAAACGATCTCTAGCTTTGTGTATATGACGCAATGCTTCAGCTTCATCTGCTGAGTTTGGAATGTTTAAAGATTTGCGGATATCTTTGCTTGATGTTCTGAGGAACGGGTTACACGCTTTCTCGACCTTAACAGTCGTTGGAATCTACATACAAAAACCCATTAATGAAATCTAGAAACAGGTTTAGAGATGGAGAGGGGATTAAGGGAAAAGATAAGAGATTTACTGATGGGAGTCCCTGGCTACGAAGATGGGCGACGCGGGTTGCATAGGACTGAAGAGTTTCATTCTTTGGTTCTACAGATAACGCAAACTTGAGATTGTCCTGTATCATAGAGGAGGATATATAAATAGTTTACTTCACCGAGTTGTAGAGTGATGAACAATGTGTGATAAAGCAGTATTTATGTGTTAAACTTACTGCTGTGTTTTCACGGCTGCAGTATATATTAGTATCATCTGGTAAAGAGACTATCTTTTGGAGTGATGAAAGCATCTGAGACAGACAAAAATATAGGGTTCTATCATTTAAAAGGACAACACAATAAGTTTGCAAGAATATTGCTATTTCCAGATTCACCTAATTTTAAATTAATGTTACCTGCTCCGGGGTACCTTCTGAAAGGGTACCACATGATAAGCTATATATCAGGTCTCCTGTGAATATTGTCGCTGACCCGGGAAAGTAGAAGCTAATATGGCCTGCTTGAGACAGTTAAGAGAGTAAAACATAGCACCAAGTATTCATGAAATTACTAGTTGTTCAACACTAGAAGGATACAAAAAGGAGAGAATTTAGACAGTAATGTAATAAGAATGACATATTACAATGACAAAATAAGCTACTAATCTGTGATCCACCAAACGTTTGCAGTACTCGACTGTAGAGATATGCTCATAGTATTTTAAAGAAGAGGTACACGGCAGCTACAAACCTTGTGTGTGACCAGGAGTGTCAAGTACCCGAACTTCATGGCCAGCAAACATCCACTTATCACTATCCTTCAGAAGTATGTCAATTCCAGAAATCTGATCCTTATCCACAGTTGAACCAATCACCTGCCGGCAACATAAGTCATATTAAAACACTTTAGTACATACAACAGAAGCAACAACTAAATAAAGCTGCAAAACAAAAAGCGCGATTTATCTTAGTTATAAAACCAAACCATTATGATTATATTGTAGAGCTCTATGTTTCATAGCTATGAGAGGTAAGAAATATAATCCAAAGAAAAAAATGATGATAAAGAGAGAGCTAACTTACACAAAGAGCAGAAAAATTTAGAATTTAAAGCTGTAAATAGTATCATCTTACCTTTGCGCCGTACCTTTCTTTCAAAACAGCATTTCCCCCAATGTGATGATGAGTATTCAAAATGTAAGTTAAATTCCAATTTTTCCTGCTCAATGCATCAATAACAGGAGCAGCCTCATAAGGATCAACAACTCCAACAGTGCCAGTGTCTTCATCATGCAAAAGATAAGCATAGTTGTCCTTACTGCACGGCACCTAAAACATCCCCAACAAATTAATGTCTTTTAAGGTATAAATAAGCTTCTACTTCTTTTACAGCTCTGTTATAGAGTTGTTTAAACCTGAACATTGAGGATGAAAAGGAAGAGAAAAGTACTAACCAGCTCGATTTTTAAAGAGGATGGCATGTTAGAAATGCTACAAAAGTGAGTAACTTTAAGGGTTTTCCTGGCTCCACGCAATGTTTTAAGTGGCATTGATAGTAACCACATTACTCCGTATAATAAGCTCTTTCTAAGGCAAAGTTGTCTTAGTCCAGGCCACACACAAAGCTGACCTTCAATCTGTTTCCATAAATACGAAACAATAAATATTATAATCTCATCCAAACATACAATAAGATTGATACACAAACAAAAGCAGACCATATACGCTTAGATAATTTAATATCAACTTTCACAAAATTTAAGCAAAGAAAATGAATCAATAAGTGAATCTCAAACAAAAGTTATACAGCAAACAAACAAAGTTCATATATATAAACCAAACAAAGGAATAAAAAAGGCTAAATCTCGTACCAACCACAAAACCGGATCGGAATTGTGTAGAAAATTGGAGCTAAGACTGAAACAAAGAGAAAGTAAAAAGGGGGAAGAGAGATTAAACCCTAGAACATGAAGGAATCGATGAATTCGTGGTAGATGAAGCTTTGGAGATCATTGGCATCCTCTATCTCTCTCTCTTTCCCCTTCTTTATTTACTCTGATCCTTCAGATTCAGATAGAAACAAGAGAGATTATTGGTTTACCTTCTTCAAGCTTCTCTTTGAAAAGTTTGCCCAGAATTTAGCCTTAGCTGTGATGACGAGTTTGCGACTTCGACAAGAAAGACGTCAGAGCCAGATACAGCTTTCCTTTTATTTTATTTATTTTTGTATTTTCAATTCACTTTTTAAGTCAAATTTTTTTACCCCAATTAAATACCTCAAGGTCCTCCATATTAGATGACCCATTAAAGACCCAATATTTCAAGTCCAATAAGCATATATCTAGGGTTTTAACAACTTAGAAATTCATATATATATGTGTCTTCTTCATTCATCACTTACACTCCACAATACTACTATTTGCACATGTCATTTAGGTTTTGACATGTGATTATGTTAACGATAGTTAATTTGATTTTTTTATCAAATAATTAATTAGTAAATAATATTATAAAATTTTATAGTCTTGATATTATTAATTTATCAATTATTATTTTGGTAAAATTGATAAAATTTTTGGTACATGTATATTTTCATTTATTATGTGAGGAGACAACAACCATTCATTAACTATCCTAAACACCTAAAGAATGATAAGGAAAAATTGAACATTATTTTTTCATTTTAGTTCAATTACGAATTTTAGTAAGTTTTGGGACTATTATGCAATTGTTGATATGTAAGAAATATTCTAGAGAATCGATGTTAATGTTATTATAAAAGACGATTTAGGTTATGGTTCAATGAGGAATGTGATTGTGATTGTGATTAATGTAAGAAACAATCCAAAACACACTCAAACTGAAAAAGTCTGAACATAATTTAACAACACAAAAATAAAAACTCCTATGAAAATTTCATCTGCAGAAACTTTGATTCATCATCTTCAAAGGTCTTGTACACTCAAACCTGAGTAATCCAACAGGTTCCATTACTCAGAATTCATAAACAACAAAAATAACGTAAATTATATGAAATACACAAGATAGAATTATAATAAGCAAATGATTCTAAAGTGTGAGAATTAGAGGAAAGATAATGGAACCTGGAGGAAGAGACTGCTTAAGCTTGTCAGCTTTCTCTTGGTCAAAGACGCAAAGAGTGTAGAGATACTTCGAGCATCTGACCTTGAACTTAACAATGTCTTTGCTTCTCTTGATCTTCACAGATCTTGCATCTTTCCTTCTTGCTGTCAGAAGGAAGTCCTTGATCTCGTGGATTTGCTTCGGCTGCAACCATTTTTATTAAATTAATCAAATGTCCAGATCAATCAATCAGAGCACATAAAACGTACATGAGCAAAATCAGACATCCTAAGAACATGTTAATTTCTCTAACTCCTAAAAGTTCTAACTACATCCTAAGAAGAGTAACAAGCAATGTTCATATAGCTGTAATGATACATAAGAACAACATTTTAATAGAAAATTTCAAGCTACAGAAGCAACGATACTGCACTACGAAGACTGCAGACGAGCTATGGATCCTTTATCGAAAATATCAACGAAAGGCAAAGACATGTACCATTATCGAATCGGTTGTTGTGTCTAGCAAGCCGCCTTCAACACAGAGTTAAAACACCGTCGCGAGAATATAAATAAATCTCCTAAAACTTGGTATCAGGAAGAGAAGAAGCCCTAGACTTATTCCAAATTTACCCTCCAGCCCATCAGCCCATGTAGCAAACCATTTTTGTATTGGACTCTGGCCCAATCATATGCTTAATTAGTTTATCACTATTTCAGTTTTACCTAATGTTTTATACTCTTTCTTACATTTTGGTCCCTTTATTTTCGTTTTAATATTTTCATACCCAAATCATAACAAGATCAACCATATAATCAAATCATCAATTACTCACAAATCAGAGGTACTGTCTTTATTTTTGTATGTATCTGTTGAAAGTTAAAAAAAAAAAACGGATTTAGCTACAAAAGAAACTCTACTAAGTAGTAGAGACTAGAGAGAAACAGAGATGTTTTCAGGTGTGGCCTTAATGCTTCCAGGCCATGGAGTGACCATCTTCAGTGTAAGGCTCAAGAAATCCAATGAACTGACATGGTAATAGAAACCGTCATTGTTGACCAAACAGAAGATAAATGTCTGAAACTTCCTAAATGAGTTAAAAAGTTAACTAATATATACATACCTTTGTTCCTTCCCGGGACCAACGTGCTCCATAGCCTTGAGCTACTCTTATCTCAAACACCTCTCCGTGTGGCGGAACAATGTGTATGCTCATCCAGCAACAATGGTCAATGAAGCGATTGATAATATCTTCTGCAAGTCTATTTTTATCTGAATCTGAAAACGAAAGTGATTTACAAATACAGAAATGCATTAGTGTAGTCGCACAAAACTGAGATCATTTACTGACTTGGAGGACAAAGAGGAAAAGAGTAAGGCTAAGTAAGTACCACTTCCATGAAGGACACCCCAAAATCTGTCACTACTTCGATCAACATGCTTGGCTAATGCTCTAGCCCCATGGCTCAATCTACAACCTTTTATCTCAACAAAAGGGGGAACCAAAGATTGTAAATTTTGTCAGATCGTCCCCTAAAGTATGTATCTTCGGTCTTTGTGGTACCTTTGGGTTATATGGGAGCATGAATGATGAGAGTAGAATAGATTTTGGAGGAGGCAGAGCATCAAAAATGGATCCAGTAGTGTGAGAAAGACCAAGAAGGCTTTGCACGCCGGTGTAACTCAAGCCCTGCAGTTTCGAATATAGTTTTTGGAAGAAACATAAGAAAACTAATTTGAATCATAAATCACATAAGAAGACAGGGGAAAACTCAAACTCACAGAGAGTATGTGAGCCAAAGCAACACAAGGCTGAACTAATGATTTAGTAAGATGGATTGCAACAACACCATTGATGTTCTCTTGATCAACATTATAAAACTTCCTAAACATTTGCATACCTAAAGCATGTGAAATCTTTGAAATGTAACTTACACAGAAATTAATGGCTAAGGATCAAGCAAAGAAAGAAAGTCTACATTCTTCCACTGTTTTAATGCCAGGAAATAATTTCTCTGGACTCTCGGCTTTCAACAGCTCGTGAAAGGATGAAAACTTGTGAAGTTCCTATATATTAGCATTTAAGAGAAGCTATCACAAGAAATCGTTTTCAGAAACACAAAAGCAAAAGAAAATGGTGTTTAGCAATAGATCTCACCACAACTTCAAACATGAGACATTTATTTATCATAACAATTGAACCTCTTTGTAGAAATCTGAAAGAAATCAAACAACATTTATAAACAAAAGTGACACAGAAGTGATCATGCTCAGTAAATTTTCACTACTCATACCTTTCACACTCAGCTTCAAAACACCTTGCTTCAACTGTTTTGATGCCATCTAATGTTTTTACCCAAATTAAACAACCCAACAATCTGATCAAGAACTCTTACCCCTTGATATTGACATTGACAGCACAAAATTACAAGCATAGAAAAGGGAAAAATTGTACCTTTCATGAGAGAAAATAAGGGCTCTTGAACATGAAGCTCACAAGCTATATCTTTCAATGCCTATTAGAATCATTGCAAAGGGAACACAACTTCAAACAATCTAAAGCAAATCCTAAGAGCAATCAGATTTACAGATTTCTAAGTACTTCCCAGATATGGATTTTAAAATTCACAACTGAATCAGAGTCTCACATTGACTAACTCGGAACCCTTTTGAAGTATAAGCTTGCTCCACTCATCTTCTCTTTCCTTTAACCAGATGACCTCTTTCACCAACGAAATCTTCTCAAAGGTTCCACAAAAAGAAGCAGAAGCAATTGATTTCAGCAGACCTAAAGCAAGACGCTTGTACAAAGGATAATCAGGAAGACCTACAAATACTTCTACAGTCTCTGCATCGGAAACAGCAGAATGATTCAAAGGGCAACAAATCGGTTTAGGAAAGACTCGATCGCCGGAGGAAAGAAGGCCGGAGCAAAAATCACCGGTTAGCTCTAAATCGAAAACTACACAGTATTCGAGTGTGAATTTCACCAGTTGCTCTATACAATCTCTGAGTCTATCCATTTTCACACAACCGGAACGAAGAAAGTTCAATACTTCTTCTCCATTTCAGATCCTAATATATATATTTGAAAAATGTTCTCTCAATATATATTTTGACGTTTTTGGTCTGGTTAAAAACGGTTAAACTGAATTGCAGTCTGATCAGGATCACATTCAATGGGAAGAACACATTGCAGTTACGTCGTTAACCGTCTTTACAATTTCAACAAGACTGGTAAACAAAGTCCGAATATGAAGAAGTATTTCCTGTCTGAAAATGACAAAGCAATGTCCACGACGAACGAGGAAAGGCCTGACTGATCCGCTCGTTTACCTAAACTCAGACTTAGGGTCAAACCACAGCTTCACAAACTCATTCTACACAAGAATGCTCTCAAACAAAGCTGTACTTGAAGTAGATCAACAACGGCTTTACAATGATGACACCAAACAAATCTCTGAGGAAATCTCAGCGACTTTTGAGGATTTTCGGAAATCTTTCGCCCTTTCTATGAGCAAGATGGGAGCATAAATGTGCTAACTAAAAACGAGAGTGAGATAAGAAGAGATTGCAGGTGTAGAAACTAAACACAAACACACAAAATCACTCTGTGATTGCAAGAAGAATAAACAAGAGTCAAGAAACAACAGTAGAACAAAAAAGACTGAAGTGTTTATGTTTCAGGTATAAATTTGTTGTCATTTATTACATTTAATCGCCGTGAAAAAAGCTTCTCCATAGCTAAAGGAGTTTTGATACTTTGGTGTTTCTAAAAAAAAGTAGAAATTTTTCTGATATTCACACAAGTATAAAGGGCATGCAGTCAAAAATTGTCACCGCACAAAAGAGAAAGGAGATTTATTTGCCCAACCTCTTTGGTTATAAGTCTTAGACTCTTAGTTTGTGATTGACACAAGCTTCTCTCTCAATCTCTTGCTAGTTCCTTTCTGTTAGCTTCAAGAAGTGGTTAAACACTTACAATTACCTCAAAAAAAAGTTGTCAAACATGTTGTAGACAGAGATCAAAGCATGAATCTTCTCGTCCTCTTAATCCGTACTCAAAGATGACCTATTTGTGTGAGCTTCTACTAATTCTTCTTTTTGTTTTATATTTTTACTAACTGTTATAGGTGGAATTCTGCCTAGTCACCATTATGAGCAGCAGGATTATGATGTAAACTTGGTGTTCGGCTCTGGTTATCACCATGGCTCTGAATCTCCTCTGACCTCTGGCTCTCCATATGGGTTTGATGCAGGATATGAACATGGGTGTTGCTCTTGGTCTTATTTACCTGACTCTGACAAGCATTCAACAATAAAATGGCAAAAAAAATAGAATAATCCAACACTAGAAGCTTTCTTTGTAGACCATATCTAACCTTGTACATGTATTTCTTACGAAGTTTCATGGCTGTGCGTATGCATCTTCTCACGCGAAATACAAGAACCTTATCATTGAAGATCTGCAAAATATAAATTGAATATGAATCTCATCAATTGAGCATGTAATGAGGACAAAATACAAATGAAAAAAACTCTTACCTGTATCATGTCATCAATCGAATGAGTTTCTTTAATGATCTTATGTCGATTCATGATTAAAATCGCAGCCACACAAAAGACAGGAAGGGCATCATCACCTTTTTTTATGGATGAAAGTACACAAGGGACATGTGTTGTTCTAGTATTCCTTGACCAAAGACTTCTTGTCAAACCACAGAAGTGATATGAGGATGATGCCGCCTTTAGCCCACTCTCATCGAAAAGTGGACCAGCAGTCTTTGGCAACGGACCACTCTTAGGTAGTAAACCGCTCCTTGACAACAAAATGCTGCTCTTCGAAATCGGTCCACTCTTTGAAATTGTTGGTTCTCTCTTTTTACTAATACCATTTCCATCCTCTATAGTTTCTTCACTCACCTCAGCTTCAGATTTTCTCGAAAGCTGAATCACCAAAGGCTCCAAGCAATCATTCTCTACAGCTTCAGCAACAGATTCATCATAATCAGCTGCCCACATCATCTACATCAATGAAAAAATAAATATGACTAACAGAGACTGAACAAAAGACTCAGTATTTGAAGCAAACAGAAGAATTAAAACCTCCCACATCCTAAGAGCTTCATTAAAAGACAATTCCCTTCGGAACAGAACTAATAGCATCCGGAAGGCAAAATGAAGACTCTCAGCACCAATACGTGATAAGTGGGAAAATATATCTTTATCTGTGAGTTGCAATATGTGCCACAGAGATTGCAATTGATCCATCACCCCAGTTGGTCCCTCCATTTGGAAATTCGCACGCTACACAAATAGACATATAATGCATGATTCAGAACAAGGCTGCCAGAAACAAAACATGGGAAATATTATGCAAATGATTTACCGTTCTTCTTATGAGCATTTCAAAGCACCAAAAGGCATCAGCATTATCTTCGAAAAGAACCACGAAAGGAGAGACTAAATCACTCATTCCTATCAACAGATATGTAAACAGATAAAAACTCATTTTCAATTTAACATTACTAAAAACAATCTTAATGATATGTGAAACCTTGGCAATAACCAGTAGCAGGATCAACCCAAGCATAAACCGCAAGGATATCCGACATTCTTCCTAGATTTCCTGGATCCTCATAGAACTCAAGGTGGCTATCTGTCCTTACCACATCAACAACTGAAGAAACAAGAAAGTTAACTGTGACGCAAGCTGGGACAACACAAGGAAAATTTCTGCGAGTTCTCAAAGCAAAAGAGACAAGGTATAATTCCTACCTATTCGATGCAATGTCCAAAGCCATTCAGACACTCGATCTTCTGTGACATTCCTAACACGAGAGGGAGTATCCTTTACTGATGCAATTTCAGAGACATCTGATCTTCTCAAACCATGGACTATCTCTGCATTACGACCAGTATAAGATGATGGTCCAACAGAATCCGGATGCATCACTTCGATCTCTGAAGTGGACCTACATTGATCTCTAATTAAATCAGCATTCTTATCATTTCGAAAATTGTTCATTCTCTCATCCTCAGATCTAAATTCACTTTGCAACGAAGCATCCTCGTCTGGAGTAAAAACCTCTATATTATCTAAACTATTCCTCCCAAATAAATCTGTAACCGGTAGCGAGGGAAAATCAAAATAACCATCAGGGGAAGCAAAGCCATATGGACTAGAAGCAGATACACATGAGGAAGTGTTATAGACTACGCTCTCCGGACTTTCTCTTCCGCTTGCTAAATCAACGGACTCACTCGAACTTCCCCTTCTGTGTACATGAGATGTATCAGTACCATTATTACTCCAATCACTGTGATGATTATCAGTATCATCGTTATCTACACACACTTCTTCTCTGTTTTCATCAGTAGTAGCAGCCTTTACTGACTCATCTCTATAAGATTTCCGCATATCCATAACTTTAGACCCCACAACATAAGCAAGTGAACCAGTTCCCACACTTGAATGCATCTTCTGGCATTGGTTGAGCAATTCATTGTATCGATTCCTGATTGAAAATTCAAATAAAAATCGTATACATTTAGCTATTAGCAATCTCTCTCATTCTAAACTGTTATAAAACAATCTAACCTTCGGGCAACCCTGAGTTGATTACGATACTCAGAGGTGCTGCTTAATGCATAACATCCAAGGAGAAATTCCCAAACTTCAGCTCTAATAGACGGATCAATTCCCTAATAAAGAACAACATCATACATTAGATCACTGTATTGACATAATAACCAAAAGTGAAACACAACATACCCCCAAAATAATTAACTTAAGAGCCTTTTGGAAACCAGAAACTCTTCCGTCACTATCAAAAGACGCTTGCCACTTCTCTGGCTTAAGCATTTTGCCGATCTGTGAATTTATAAATCAACTATTATTCATACAATTACATTAATAACTTTTGATCCAATCATAATTTGAAATAATAAAAAGGGGTAAAGAGAAGATCTTACAGCTACAACAACCTGTATCCGTGATTGTGAAAGACAAGGCTCGCTCAAATCTCGAACCAAAGATCCAACTTTCTGTAAACTCACTACACCAGCTTTGCCACAAATCCATTGTTTTCCTTCTCCACCAGAACACATCAGTCCCTCACTTCCCAACTCTTCTGCAACATCAATCAAGATACTTTAGTATAACCCAATAACCGAAATCAGCCAAAAAGTAAAGGGTATAGATCAAAATTCATCATAAAAAAATTCAATAGAATCAACAGATCTTACTCTTAACCAAATTTTCCTTTTTTTCAGAAATCCAGAAATTGTGTTTTTTTTTTAAATCAACAAACAAACTTGCGTCGTATCTATGATTCATAAACAAGATTTCAGATTTCATTGATCAGATCAGATCACTCGACCTGCCCAGATTGAATTGCATTTCACTCGCAAATACGTAAACGAGTTTCAATATATGCAACACAAAAAAAAGGAAACTTTCCCTAAACATCATTACATACATTTTCGCGCACAGATAAATATATGTTAATATCGTTTGATAATATTGATCGATACAGAAAAGCTAAATGAAGAACCTTAAGGTCAATGGTCATGGAGGATTTTCTTCTCCGATCTCCATTTTTCAATTCATCGACGGAAAAGTTTTTTCCTTTGAGTATCTGATTTTTGTTTTTAACTTTTTACTAGAAGAGAACTAGCGCAGAGTACGGATATATTTTAGACAAATATTTATTTATTTTATTTTACTTGAATTATACGATTCATCATTCGATTTGTTATAATTCATATACACTAAAATCTGTAAAACAATTGGGCTTCTCTGACCTTAATAGGCTTACATTTCATCATATATTGGGCCTGGATAGTTGCTTGGGACAGACTAAAAATGTGGTCTGACTTGTTGATATATTTATTGTTTAATCTATACAAATAAGTTACTTAGAGTCATACATTACCTTATATACACTTTTATAACATTAGGTTAAGTAGATATTTAACAATCATACATCATGTGCTTAATAAATATTTACACAAAAATAAAAGATTAATTACAACAAGTAGCTGTATAGTGTTGAAGATTCCACGCATGAAGAATCTTTAAAAAAAAGTAGAATTCGAATCTGTCGGACGGCCAAGATTCACCGTATATAAACTATATATTAAGCTTTCGTCATTAATATATGTGGAGAATATGTAAAAGGAGAATAAGAGAGTCATTCGTGACATCAGCAGAACAATATATTATACTCAAGACTCAGATATTAACGTGCAATTTGTTTTCTAAAGCCAAGCAATTTGATTCCATGCATCTGCTTTTATTCTCCTAAAATTTGATAACTTACGATAATAATAGTGGAATCCAAATTTAATATATGTTTTTAATACGTATTATTAGCACACAGAAAATAAATACCTGTCTCGTTATATAAGATAGTTAAATCAGTAGACACACTGACATATGATGATACCGTGTCCAAGGATTCTAAAATATTATCTAATTGGATATAACAACAAAATAAAATATCAATCCACTTAGCATCACGTCTTCACACGTGGATGACTCTTAAGTTAAAACGCCTTGTTCAGTTCTTTAGTTCTGTCTGAGAAGAAAAAAAAACACGATTCGAATTGTTTCTAAGGTAAATTACGAGTCTTCCATTAATGGAAGTGTTCTTGTTGATGTAGAGTTGCCTTCACGAGCTTCTCAATTGTAAGTGTTTTTGGTCTTTTTTTGTTTTTAGTCTCGAGACTCTATCTTTGCCGCAAATTCTCACTTGGACGACCACTGGTTATAGTTTAGTCTCCGTTTTGAAAATTCTGGTCGTGTTTGAGTTCGTTTTCTCTTGGTACTTGAAACTTTGGTTTCTTTTGGGAAACTGCGTTTTGAGTTTTGTTAGAATTATTCAAATCTGTGGGATGTGCGTGTGTTGTTACTACAGAATGTGTTGCTGTCTTGTTGATTGGAGTTTGGGCTTTTCTGTCTTTTTTTTTGTGTGTTCGGTGATATTTGTCCTCTTTGAAAGGCTTTCCCCTTAGTTCAGGTTTTTTTAATTTTTTTTTCTTTGAAGTTATTGTTCTTGAAATTAATATCGTGACGTCTTCTCTGTTGTAGATTCAACATGATCATGTCATCTCGATGTCTTGTTGTCAAACTATAACAAATTTCAAGAACATGGACAGAGATCAAATGGATGGTTTAAGCTTTGTTTCTGGTGTTAAGAATTTGATCTATGATGATGATGATGATGATATGTTTAACTCTTCTTCCTCGGAGCTTATGAATTTCGACTCTTTTTCCACTTGGTGTAATAGCCCTTCCGCTACTCTACTCACTTCCCAACCTATGCCTTTTGGAGCTTTCACTGAGCCCAAGGCTCCCACTGGTCTCACTCGATCATTCCATGATTTGGAGAACGCTTACTTTGGTGAAGAAAGATCATCATCAGATAACGATGAGTTAAGTGGTAAACGGCGCAGAGCCATTAATCAAAAGAGTGGCTTTCCTAACTCTTCTGTTCCTAAGTCTTTAAGCTACTCTTTAGATGAGAAGATGCTTAAGGCACTAAGCTTATTTATGGAGGAGTCCTCAGGTTCAGGAGAAGGTATTTTAGCACAAGTTTGGACACCTATTAAGATGGGAGATCAATACTTGCTTAGTACTTGTGATCAGCCATATTTGCTTGATCCGAGGCTTTCTCAATACCGTCAAGTATCAAGGAAGTTTACGTTTGCTGCTGAAGCAAATCAACCTTCTTTTCTTGGTCTTCCCGGCCGAGTCTTTATCTCGGGAGTACCTGAATGGACATCAAGTGTGATTTATTACAAGAAAACTGAGTATTTGCGGATGAAGCATGCAATAGATAATGAAGTTCATGGTTCCATTGCAATACCTATCCTTGAAGCTTCTGGGACATCTTGTTGTGCTGTCATGGAACTCGTCACATCCAAAGAAAAACCAAATTTTGATACAGAAATGAATGCGATTTCTCGTGTTCTCCAGGTTGATTCACTTTTCCTTATCTTGCTTTCTCTTTCTCTTTGCTTATACAATGATCTTTTCTTGTACTTGACTTAATACATGCTTGATTACTCTGCTTTGTCAATGAAAGTTTCTAGAGCACTTCTGAAGACAATTTGGTTAGATATAGCTTTGGTTAAATAATACTTAGTAAAGAGATTCATTTTTCTTCTTTCATTTCTTCAGGCTGTAAACTTAAAGACATCACCTATCAGTTGTCCGAAGGTAACCACTGAACCATAAATCTAGTTATCTACAAACCATTGTTTCACTATATTGTATGCCTTAATCTAACTGTATTTTTATATTTGCAGTACTTTTCAAGTAATCAAAGAGATGCCTTAGGTGAAATACAAGATGTTCTTCGAGTAGTGTGTCATGCACACAAGTTACCTTTAGCTCTCACTTGGATTCCTTGTAGTAACTATAGGGGAATAAAGGATCAATCTGCAAGGGTTTTTAGACAAAATCCAAGAGAAAACTGTGTTCTGTGCATAGACGAGACAACTTGTTATGTAAATGACATGAAGATGGAAGGTTTTGTGCATGCATGTTTGGAGCATTGTCTAAGAGAAAAAGAAGGAATTGTTGGTAAAGCTTTCATATCAAACCAACCGTTTTATTCTTCCGATGTGAAGGCATATGATATTAGTGAGTACCCTCTCGTTCAACATGCGCGAAAGTATGGTCTAAATGCTGCTGTTGCTATTAAAATGAGGAGTACTTACAGTGGTGAAGATGATTACATACTTGAACTGTTCTTGCCTGTAAATATGAAAGGTAGCTTGGAACAACAACTTCTGTTAGACAGCTTAGCAGGTACAATGCAGAGAATTTGTCGAACTCTGAGAACTGTTTCAGAAGTGGGTTCAACTAAAAAACAAGTGTGTAAAGCTGGACTTCGAAGTGTCTCGCCCGCAACATGTTCAGGGAACTTTCAGACAATATTATCGGAATCCGAGTTTAACTCAACTACAAACATATTCTCAGGAATGTCCTTTGATAAAGAAAACAGTAGCACAACATCTCAAGGCACTTTGAAGCAGGTATGTAGTTTTGTTGTTCTGTTGATACTTTGAGCTAGACTGAGCACTGATATACATAATTTTCATAGGATATGAACAAAGCTAGAACAGCTGAGAAGAAGAAAAGCACTACAGAGAAGAATGTGAGCTTAAACGCTCTCCAACAGCATTTTGCTGGGAGTCTAAAGGATGCTGCAAAAAGCCTTGGTGGTGAGATTTCCATAATTTCTCAAGCATATGGATTCAGTTTTATTACCAGAACTGAATCCTAACTCTGCTGTTTGTCCTAACTTACACTATTATCTAAACATTTTGACTTGATTTCTTCTTATGCAGTTTGTCCAACCACATTGAAACGGATATGTAGACAACATGGGATCATGAGGTGGCCATCTCGTAAGATTAACAAAGTGAACAGGTCATTAAAGAAAATACAGACGGTTCTTGACTCAGTCCAAGGTGTAGAAGGAGGACTAAAGTTTGACTCAGGGACAGGCAAATTTATTGCAGTTGGCTCTTTGATCCAAAAGGGTTCATCTTCTCATGGTCATGATGAACATGTAGGAAGTGTAGAGCTTAATGAAGTTGAATCTGTTGGCAATGCGATTAAGTTGGAGGAAGATGGTACCACAAACCAAGCAGGGCCAGGTAAGAATCTCTTATGAACAGTTTTATTAGATTAAACCATAGATGAAGCAACAAGAATCTTTTTCAATTTGCACAGAATCATTAATGGATGTTAATGCTAGTGGTCATCCATGGGCTTGGATTGTTGAACAGTCTGATGACTTAAATGGAAATGAAGGATTAAAGAGCATTTGTAACTTAAGCTCTCCAACAATGGCAGATGGAATTTATACAACAGTCCAATACAAAGGTTGTACTGTTGAACCTAACCAATCCATGTCATACAGCAAATCAGAATCATCAAATGGCTCAGGAACAGTTATGCTTGGAAGCTCACCTACTTCCATGGAAGATTGGAACCAAACGAAGAGTGTATCAACAATGCTCATTGTAAAAGCCACTTATAAAGAAGACACAATACGTTTCAAGTTTGATCCATCAGTTGGGTGTCTTCAACTCTTCAAAGAAATAGGGAAACGCTTTAAACTACAAGAAGGGTTGTTTCAAGTGAAGTACTTAGATGATGAAGAAGAATGGGTGATGCTAGTTACAGAGTCAGATCTTCAAGAATGCTTAGAGATATTACATGGTATGGGAAAACACTCAGTGAAGTTTCTGGTTCGTGATTTACCGGCTACTATAGGTAGTTCTAGTGGCAGCAACAGTTACCTCAAAACAGGTTTATGACATAAGAGAAACACAGTTATAGTTTCCCTTGTAAAAGAATGTTGTTTATTTCTCCTTATGTTAGTTTGCTTATTATAAAAAAGCATGTGGGAGAAGAACAGTTTTGGTATTGTAGAGTCAGGATATGTTTCTCGTTGTATGTGAATCAGAGAATAAGATGGGTAAAGTTGTGAATAATTGCTGTATTAAATACACATGTGACCAGGATGTGACATGTCAATGTAAGGACATTATACAAATCTTTAAACAGTTAGGGTAATTTTTAAAATTTATGTGGCCATGTTGATCCGACCGACATTATCTATAAATATAAATGGCTCGTGGCTCTGAACAACTTTATAATAATGCAGTGGGCTCTGTTTACATAGTGATGACATGACAGCTATGGTCTGCGTGATAAGTTTGGTCCCGAACTACAAAGATAAATAGCACCACAAGCATAAGTTTATTTACACATACATTAACTCCAAAGATACACAAAGAAACTAGAGACTAAAGAGAGAGAGGAGATAGCCATGGCAACCAAGTCAGTTTCTTCTACATTCGTCATCATTTGCATGCTCCTTTTGGTTATCTTTGGTGAATTAACTAATTCTTGATCAGTATTTATCATATATTTATAAACCATATTATGCAGAGATTAATCCATGTGGTTTTTATATGGTTAAATCTATTTGTAAATATATGAGCAGAAATACCTGACGTAAAAGCTCAAGATGACGAGTGTCTTACAGAATACGGCAGCGGTGCGTATCCAGCCTTTTGTCTGATTAGGATTTTTCCGTCATTGTGTTATCGAAAATGTCGTTCCGACAAAGGCGCAAAAGGTGGGAAATGTAACGGTCTTAATTGCTATTGCAACAGTTGCACCGACTCACCTTATGAACAGTTGCTAAACCGTATTTGAATCTTGCATGTGTCATGGTTTGGGTAATAATGAAGGTGAGTGGTCCAAGTAATAATGTAACAAGTAAATTAAGTGAGGTTTGCATGTGTTATGGTTTGTGTAATAATAAATAAAGGTGAATGCTCCAAGCTGAACTAGTAATGATGTAATAAGTGAGTTAAGTGAAATTTGTATGTGATGTGATGCTTTGGTATGTAACTCGCAACTTTCATGATGGGGTCTACTAGAAATATAATAATGTACTGGTACTGGTCTTTTTTATTTCATTCACACGAGCTTTAGTTGAGCTTAAGGTCTCAATTTTTGTTTTGAATTTAGTTGAGCTTTCCTTAAATATATAAAAACACTTTCGAAAACTGAACTGAAACAAAACTCCACAGAGAAAACTGATTACAGACCAGACTTTAACTGTTTTAAACTACTACAGGTGTGTAGTAAGAGACCAAAGACAAAACGTATAATGACCGGGGAAAACAAAAACTTCTAAATCACTGCTTCTCAACTTTTTTGACTAGACCCATGAACATTAACAGAGACCATAGTAATCTACACCAGTTTCAATAGCTGACAGACTAAACGAGGAACTGAGTGAAAAGGTTTTTGTTTCGTCTTTTGTCCTTTTAGAGCTGCACTTCTCTGTCATGTATCCAACTGAAAGGAATCTTGGGTCCTTTCTTGGCTCTTGCTTGAGCTCTTTCATCCAATCTCCTTATTCTTGGAGACAACCCACATAAATAGTCTTGTGCTTTGTTTCCTTCACCTGAAAGCCCTGTTAACTCCCCAATCTTCCACCTACCAACCAAAAACTCAAGTATGTCCGCGTAGTCTTTGGCTGTGTAAACACCGAGCCTCTGAGCTACAGAAGAGAAGTTATCAAAGAGGTTGTCATTGCGCCCATCGTACATCAAATGAGCAGGCATTGAGATCTTCTTTCTCATCATGTCTGCAAAAGCCATGACAGTACCATCAGGATCAATCTCAAAGAGCTTTTCAACTATCTTGGTGTATGCTGTTTCATGACGCTTCTCGTCTGCAGCTATTGTGCCACATATTTGTGCTAATTTAATGTCACCATGCTCTTTGGCATGGCGAGCTGTGTTTCCATGAGATATGAAGGTTGCTCTTTCTTGGAATGAAGTATAGATGAAGCCAAGGTAGGGATTGTTCTCTGTCCGTGGATCCTATATAAGAACAGTTAAAAGAGATTAGGAAGTTACATTAACAGAGAAATTATGATCATGCTTCAAAACTATCTCACCATTCCGGATCCAATCAAGTACTGAATGGTCTTCTCTATTTGCCTCATATCAACTCTACCAGACAAGTAAAGGTATTTATTAAGAAGATCACCATGTCGGTTTTCTTCTGCAGTCCAAGCTCTAGTCCAAACAGCCCATGAAGTAGGACTAGCACCTGTTTCATCTCTAACTCCATCCAAAGTGTTCAACATAGTTTGATAAGTAGGAAGTGCTTCTTCTGTGATCATGTCCCCAACCAAAACAACAAAGTAATCATCAGGGAGCTCTCTTGCCCTTTCTCTTAACTCTCTTACTTGATCTTCAAACCCATCAGATGCAGGGTCAGGCAAGAAATCCTGTGGTTGCCAAGACTTCTCAACATCCTTGAGGTGAATCAGAAGGTTCTGCTCTGCCCAATCTTCCAAAGATTTGAAGATCTCGAGCTTTTGCGGTGGCATGGAGTGTAAGACTTGAACATGCATTTCCCTAGGTGGTGTAAATGGCTTCTTCAAACTCTCAACCTCCCTGCATCAACCAAACCCAGATTAAAAACACTTCCATAGTAATCAAATCTTTGGATTAAGCAAATGTAAGTAAAAGAACTCTGAACTAAAAAAAATCTAAGATTCAAAATTGAAAAAACAAGCAAAACTCAGAACTTCGAAGAACAAAGATAAGCCATATCTCTTATACTTGGCAGAAAAAAAAGATCAAAAAGTAGATAATAGCATAAGAGATATCGACGGAGAAAGACACTGACTTGGCACCGGAGCTGATAGCTGGAGATGAGGAAGCGAGGCATAGAAACTTGGGAGATCTTAAAGTAGCAATTGGCGGAGGATTCAAGGAAGGGAATTTGTAGGGCGGAGATACCAAAGGATTAAGCTTTAAAGCCATTTTGGATACGAATGAGCTCGTCTTTGTTCGTAGCTAATGCTCTATTTCAATCTCTTGCTCAGAGTTAGGCTCTGTGGCTTATTCTCAGGTAAAGTTTCATCCACATAAAGAGAATGCTTATGAACAGCGGTGAAATACTGACTTAGAGAGAGTTTATATATAATGAAATATGACGTCATTTTTATGTTAAAAATCAATAATATTTTTTCTTTAATTTTGAAATGTGGCATATGACTTAGAGAGAGTTGATATTATACTTTGTAATTATTAGTTTTAATTTTTGTAAGATTCAATGTACTGAGTCGGGCGTTAGAATCCATGAACAAAGTAAAAAGCCAAATAAGTTAAGACATGAGAGAGTGAGAAGAAACAAGTGGCATTGTGTATTCAGATGGATGTCCCACTCGGCAGAATGTAACTCAATTTAAACCGTACTTTTGTTTTGCATTTTAGCATCATGCCAACGTTCTTCATCGATCAAAGTGACTCAGCACAACGTTTTCATTGAGACCTTGACAAATTTTAACTTATTTTTTTTGTTCTCTCGCATTTAGTTTTGAGAAATTTAATGTATTCTATAGTAATTAACATCGGTTTAAATGATTAAATCTCACATGGTTCGGGTCGGTTTTATACCCTCGTAAACCGTCCTATAAGTAACTAACTCACCACAAACCTAATTTTTACTTTAGGGGTGGACATAAATCCGAAATCCGATTCAAAAAATCCGAACCAAAACCAAACCGATTTAAATGTTAAAATCGATCGGTTTATTTATCAAATATTTTTTAGGTTTCGGATCGGATTCGGATCGGATTCAGAATCTGAATTTTTTACGAAACCGAATCTGAATCCAAAAAATCCGAACCAAAACCAAACCAAATTAGATTCTGTTCAGATTTTGATATGTTTCATTTTGAATAACCGAAAACCGAAAAATTCAAATCCGAATGCCCAGACCTACTCTCGATATTTGCCTCTTGAGATTTTGAGAGAGAAAGTGCGATACCCTTAGATTTTTCCGATCATCCCTTTCCGACCAAACTTCATCTTCGTTCATCTTCTATATTCTCTACCCAACGTTAAAAACTTATTTCTTTCATCCTTTCAAATCTAAAAAGATTAATCTCTTATTCTTTCTTAGAAATCTAACCACTCTTACCGATTAGGTTTCTTCTCTCTTCTAATCTCGTCTTCGATTGTTTGCTAATTCGTTTGATATCTATTATAGGTGTCATATGGTTTTCTGATTTAAAAAATCTTTAATTTTGAAGTAAAATTCGTAACCCTAATTTATGAAAATATGAAATTGATTTAGGGGTTTTACTTCTAAAGCATAGTTTATCGATTGTTTAGATTTCTTAAACATATTTGTGAATTGATTGCTAATAAATCAACTATATAAGAAAAGAATGTAGCGACTTGTTCGAGGCCATTATCAATACGAAAAAACAAGAATTTGATAGGCACGGAGAATCGCAGACTGATTTTATTATCGCCAACCTTCAAGGCAATTCACGCCATTTTTTTATTTGACCCCCTTGCTCTGCTAATTGGCTTTTTTCATAAAATCTATTACTTCATAAAAATAATTTTTATAAATAAGAAGCAAATCAAAATCTAACGTATAGCTATATAACTGATAAAAAAACCTAGAAGATGATGATAGAGATTTACAGAACAGAGGAGATGTAACCTGAAGTTGGACGGCTTTACGTTTAAATAGAAGAAACAGAGGAACCCTAGTTTCATACTCCAACAACAGAGTATTGATTGTATAATGGGCCTGGGTTCTGATATGTAAACAGACTTTTTTGGCCCAATAAGGTCATTCTAAGAGATTCCAAATTTTGCTCATTGTCTTTGCCTCTTTGGAACATAACAGAACAGAAGAAAGGAACCAAAGTTAAGGATTCGCCGGGAAAATGGATCAAACGGCGGAGGAGAAGAAAGTGAGAGAAAGAATAAGAAATAGAGTGAACCAAGTCAGTACCGTGTCACAGTCTCTTCTCTCTCCCATCCAAGATCACATCAATTTCACCCTTCAAGTTCGTTTCTACTACTTTCTCTGTTTAACTAAGTTTTGATTCTACTAAAATTGTGTCGAAACCCAAGTTAATTTCACATGCTCTAGCCTCAGTTTACTCCACAAAGTTTGTCTATTTATCTAAAAAGAGATGTTTTGTGCTTTTGTGTTGTGTCTGTGTAGAAGGCTTACTTCAAGTGTGCATACGAGTGCTTTGATAAGACAAGAACACACGCTGAGATTAGTAAATGTGCAGAAACTTGCAGTGTTCCCATCACAAATGCACAGAACCATTTTGATAATGAAATGTCTGTGTTTCAAGTAAGTCTATTTTTTCAAATTTGCTACTTTCAATGGCCTAGCTTGATTATACTGAATGATTGAATTTTGATTTTTACTTACTGATGATGAATGAATGTAGGAGAGGTTGAATAGATCTCTAGTGGTTTGTCAAGACAAATTCGAAGCTGATAAGGTCCAGAAGAAGAAAAATGAAGCTGTACATGATTTGGAGCAGTGTGTGAACAAAACTGTTGATGATACTATGAAGACACTTCCTTATCTCATCGCAAGAATGAAGAAAGCTTTGTCAATCACAGACTGATTTAACGAGTTAAATCCTTCTGATTCTAAGAAATTAGTATACTTTACTCATCTCAACAAACTCTGAATTCAACATTAAATAACAGAGAATGAAATTATTGGTTTGAGTCTTTGAGACATCAGAATAAAAAATATCATATGAACAGTGTTAACAGAGGGGTCAAGTGAAGACCCAAAAAAGCCAATAAGGATCCATACATATAATATACAATACATACACACAAGCACATGAGTTTCTCTTCTTCATCTCTCTCAGATCTATTTTGACCTCTAAAACCAATTCATATCAATTTCCCTTCTTTCATCTTCATTCATCTTATTCACTCACCCAATTATAGAAAAAGCTTCATTCCCCTCTTCTCGATCCACACCAACCTTAAAAGTTTTCTTCTTTACCGGTCATGAGCGGTGATTCAGATCAACCGGCTGCTGATACGGAGATGACGGAAGNTTCCAGGGATTGAGAATATTCCGGCGACTCTTAGCCATGGTGGTAAGTTTATCCAGTATAATATATTTGGAAACGTCTTCGAGGTTACCGCCAAGTATAAGCCTCCGATCATGCCTATTGGCAAGGGTGCTTACGGCATCGTTTGGTAAATTTCTTCGATTCCTTGTTTCAATTCAAATAAATAAATTGTTTTGTTGATTGGTTTTGATAAAAGTTGCAACTTTTTTTGTTTTATCTGAAATTATGAATATTCATTGTTTGTATCGTTTCAAGCTCTAATTATAATTGTTTGGGTTTGATACTTATAAAGCTTCATTTTTTTGTGTGATTTTTTGTTTATTTTTATTATGTAGTTCTGCTATGAACTCTGAAACAAATGAGAGCGTTGCAATTAAGAAAATAGCAAATGCTTTTGATAATAAGATCGATGCAAAGAGGACTCTCCGTGAGATCAAGCTACTTCGCCACTTGGATCATGAAAATGTCAGCTTTTCCTCTTTCTTATTTCCCTATGAATCATCTGTTTATAGGCCTTTTGATCATGTTGAGGTTTGCAATGTGTAAAACCATTTCAAATTAATAAAACAGATTGTTGCAATCAGAGACATCATACCACCACCATTAAGAAACTCTTTCAACGATGTTTACATTGCTTATGAGCTACTGGACACTGATCTCCATCAAATCATACGTTCAAATCAAGCACTCTCTGAAGAACATTGCCAGGTTTTGAGTTTTTGATATAAAAGATCTGAAAATTCTGACTAACTCAACTCTATTTCACTTTTTCTTTTGTGAGCAGTATTTTCTTTACCAGATTCTCCGTGGATTGAAATACATTCATTCAGCAAATGTGCTTCACCGTGATTTAAAACCGAGTAATCTCCTCCTGAATGCTAACTGTGACTTAAAAATCTGTGATTTCGGGTTAGCTCGAGTCACTTCAGAGAGTGATTTCATGACTGAATATGTTGTCACGAGATGGTACCGTGCCCCAGAGCTACTGTTAAACTCTTCTGATTATACTGCAGCTATAGATGTTTGGTCTGTAGGCTGTATTTTCATGGAGTTAATGGATCGTAAACCACTCTTTCCTGGTCGTGATCATGTCCATCAGCTTCGCTTACTCATTGAGGTATATAGTAAACCAATCTTTAACACCTCGAAACTGTGTGGTAAAGGAACATATTGAGACAGTTTTGTTTGTTTACAGCTCATTGGAACTCCATCAGAAGAAGAGCTTGAGTTCTTGAATGAAAATGCAAAACGATACATAAGGCAGCTTCCACCTTATCCTCGCCAATCCATAACTGATCAGTTCCCTCTGGTGCATCCTTTAGCTATAGACCTTATTGAGAAGATGTTAACATTTGATCCTAGACGTAGAATCACAGGTCAAGTTCTAAATCTCTCTAGTTTAGTATTCATAACCTCTTCTTGATTCTTGATTCTTGATTCAGTTCTAGAAGCATTGGCACATCCATACCTGAACTCACTGCACGACATAAGCGATGAGCCAGAGTGCACTATACCTTTCAACTTCGATTTTGAGAACCATGCACTCTCAGAGGAGCAGATGAAAGAACTTATCTACAGAGAGGCACTTGCTTTCAATCCAGAATATCAGCAATAGTGTTAAGACCAGGATTGGGGAGATGAAGAAGAGATATGAGTTTGCTTTGATTTGGTTTGGACAACATTCTTGAAAGGGTGAGGGCTCTTTTGTCAAACTTTTATTTTCAGGCTTTTGGATAATTTTTTATTTTTCTTATAATTATTGTTATTGCAGTAAGACTTAACTTATCTCATAAATAGTTTCTCATGTGTTAATATAATAACTTGACTCATTTTTTGCCCCTTACATTTAAAATAACTCATATAGTTTATTAATGGGCCTATATTACCAAGTTTACATAAGATTAGTTATAATAATGCCAAATTTATGTTATATGATCATTTAAACATATAGGTTCCGGCTCGATACTTTACTTTAAAAGTTAAAACACAATCTAGATGAAGCAAAATATTGAAGTACTTGGCTTTTGCTTTCCTGTTTTTGCCACTTTTTCTCTTTTTATTTTATTCACTTTTTTTTCCTAACAAAAAATTCAATCGTATACAAAAGATTTTGCTTTCCCACGTCATTCACCCTAAAAAGGTACATTTCTCACAAATACCCCCAAAAGTTGCTTATTATAAGCTTTTCAATATATCTTATTATGTTTTATATATATATTAGTCGTGTGCAGACGGATCGGATTATTCGGATTGAATCGGTAAAATCCGAAATAGATAGGATCCGGATTAATCGGATATAGGTGAATAAGTTAATCTGTTTAATTTTATTTTTAATTCGGATTTTGGATCGGTTTAAAATAATCAATTTATTCGGATTGTTCGGATTATTCAGATTAAAATTAAATTTTTGAAGTAAAATTATATAATTTTAATTAATAGAATAAATCGATTAAATAAAATTTTTGATCCGATTAATCCAAATTTTTTTTGCATTAATCCGATTTGATTAAACCTTGATCCGAACCAATTAATCCGAGATTTTTTCCGGTTTATTCGGTGAATTTTAAAATTTTCGAACAATCCAATTATCGAATAATCTGATTATCGAGTAATCCGATCCGTTTAATCCGATTAATCCGAATGGTCAGGCTAATATATATAGCTGATTAAGTTACTCACTTTGGAAATTTTGAAATATCTCGCTTTTCACTCAATCTGACAAGACAAGTGATAATGATAATAAGCTCCTTTTACTTTCTTCTGTGGTTTCAAAACGTGATCCCATACTTTATAATAATTTGTTTATCAACCTACTTGATTTTATTTTTCAATTTAAAACCCATAGCTTTTTTGCTCTCTTGAATAATAATCTCTTTAAGAATAAACCCCTATCGAAAGCTCATGTTTGAAATGATTTAAAAATAAAATCACATTTGTAATCTACAATAAATAGTGATAGAGATAATTCATATATTTCATTAATACAGTTAGGTTTGTATGATTTGATCATGTGTGTATGTATTTTAGTCGAAAGGGTAACATCGTAATTAAATAGATTTATGGAGTAGTGGGGTTATGTCCTTGGGAAACCGGAACAAGTAATAGCCGGTGAAGAAGATTGGTAAGAAAACTGACACGTGTCAATAAAAAAACAAAGTGGATGACTCAGTTGAAACCTTCTGGATTTGCGTGAATCACGGGTTAACAGTAAAATAGCTCGTCGTCTAGCTCTGTACGCTCTTTTCTTATGTTTCTCACCGACGGTTTTGGTCGACGTCGTCGTTTTGAGTCGCTTATATATTTGTTTTATGGCTTCATTTTTAAACCTGAGTCTCGGTAAATAAATGTTTTTTCTCCCCAGTTTATTTAATTCGTTAGTAATATAATCCAAATAATACATGAAATATTAATTTAAATATAGTCAAAATTCATTGACCTAATTGTGGTTAATTATTGAGTTGGAAAGTAAAAGGTGGAATTTGAAAAACAAGTTAAGTAAAAGAGGTAAAAGTTAAATTTCAAAAAAATGAAAGAGGAGAATCTTTGGACAAGTGCAAAATAATGCAAATCCCAACACTTTTTGTTACTTGTAATAAAATACTGTCAGAGTATGTATATATATATATATTTTTTTTTTGCAAATTCTAAAATCTTTTCACTTATAACTTTTACTCTTCTCTGATTTTTTTTTTTGTTTTCTCATCTTCTCTTATCAAATTTGGTTCTAGTTATTTTTATTTTCTGATAAACAAAACCCAAATGTTTAGAATAAATTTACTCATTAGTTAAGTTGGAAAAAAATCTATTAATGTTTTTGCTAATTATTGTTACATTATTTGGTTTAAATTGCACGATTTTGCAAATGTATGATTAAAAGTTTGATATTCAATAGGTGATGGGTGAACAATCAATTTAGATAAAGTACTCCCGACCAAATAAATTCGTATGCCATTTCCATTATGTCATGATCATGATATATATCAAACGGCTATGTGACATTGAATTGTATTGATTACTTTGTGACCGAAGCTATCGTTTCGGTTGAAATTTTTATAATCTTTATGTATAAGCTTATTGATAATTTAAAGTTTGAAAATGATGTATATATAGTGAATATATAAAACAAATTCGTTTGTGAAGAGAAATATGTTACTAGGCAATATCATTTTTTTTTTAAACTCTTAAGTTTTTTATTTAATGTAAAAGTTATCATTTGTTTCAATAAATTCGATTTATTTATTTTTATAATACTTTTAAAAGTAAAATATCAAGAATAAAAAAAACACAAAAATGTTTAACTAATGTGGTAGTGAAGTAGTCACAATCAAGATCTTCAAATTTTTATAAGTAAGATACTGATTACGTCTTCATAGTTAAAATTTTGATTAAAAAAAATCAATTATTTATGATTGAAGAAATATTGTTGGGAAAGATATTCATAATTATAAGAGCAATCATTATTATCGAAAATCGATATTTCTACTAACAATTGGTCCCAACTCAATAACATCTCATTTAATTTTTTGTTCTGACCCAAATTAATTATCAAAATTCCAGCTAAAATATTTAAAGCTTTTAGGATAAGAAAAAAAAAACGTGGAAATGGAAAATAAATAAAACATGAACTAATATTTCTTAATTAAATCCAATAATAAGATTAGTCATTTCCTTATTAAGTCAATTTAAGTTATTACAAGTTCTACTTATTATTCCCTCCAATTTCTCTTTCTACCTCGTAAAGACCAAACTTTTTTGCTTTTGTCTTCTCTCTCTCTCTTCAGGATGACCAAACCAAACGCTTCTTCACTCTCTTTTTCTCATCAATGTCAGATTTTGAATGCCACAACAACATCAAGCCCTAAAACTAGGTGTTCGTGTAGGGAAAAACTTCACGAAATGACTAAAATACCCTCTTTCTTCTTCTTCCTCTTTGCTGTTTTCTTCTTCTCTTCTTCCTCCACCGCCGATCAACTTCTCCACTCTCGTCACTTACTCCATCAACCATTTTTTCCGGTTGTTACTCCCGCTCCACCACCATTACAACCACTGTCAACTTCCCTACCTCCTTCTCCTTCACCACACTCACATCATCACCATAAGAAACAGCCAGAGACGCTGCCACCGCCACC